>CAUYRT010082012.1:0-42338 GCA_963574885.1 Lepilemur ruficaudatus
TAATTTCTTTCTATTTTTTTAGTAGAGATGGGGTCTCGCTCTTGCTCAGGCTGGTCTCGAACTCCTGAGCTCAAACAATCCTCACACCTCGGCCTCCCAGAGTGCTAGGATTACAGGCGTGAGCCACTGTGCCCGGCCAGCATCCACCTTCGACCTTCTTGCTCTTCCTTGAACACAGCAAGCACATTGCTGTCTTGGGACTACTTCCCTTGCAGCTTTCACTACCTAGAATGTGCCTCCCTAAGATATTGGCTTGGTTTGCCCCCCTCTTCATTCAGGTGTATTCGCAAATGTCAGCTCTGCAGAGGCCCTGCCTGACCACCCCGTCTAAAATACCCACCATCATGCCTGTTGCTCTTTAGCCCCTTATCCCACTTTATTTTTCTCTATAGCCTTGTCTCATATACTACCTGACATCTTATGTTTTGTCTCCTCTACTGGAAGTAGGCGTGCACATTGTCACTTTCTTCACTTCGTGTCCCTGTCACCCACATAGTGTCTGGTGGACAGTGAGTGCTCATTAAATATTTGTTGAATGAATTAATAATGGCACATGAAAGTTAAATAATTTTCTTTCCTAAGTTATGTGTTGACATACATTTGCACATTAAAAGGAAATTTTTAGGAATAACTTATTATATATTTTATTTTTATTTTTATTTTTTTATTTTTTGAGATGGAGTCTCACTCTGTTGCCCTGGCTAGAGTGCCATGGCGTCAGCCTAGCTCACAGCAACCTCAAACTCCTGGGCTCAAGAGATCCTTCTGCCTCAGCCTCCCGAGTAGCTGGGACTACAGGCATGCGCCACCATGCCTGGCTAATTTTTTCTATATATTTTTAGTTGGCCAGTTAGTTTCTTTCTATTTTTAGTAGAGATGGGGTCTCGCTCTTGCTCAGGCTGGTTTCGAACTCCTGACCTTGAGCGATCCTCCTGCCTCGGCCTCCCAGAGTGCTAGGATTGCAGGCGTGAGCCACCGCGCGCAGCCAAGGAGTAACTTATTTACGTAAGTGAGGAGGTTTTTGTGGGCCCACAGCCATTCAACAGAAATAGCAGCATTGGGGCTTTGGGCATGTTATCCCTGCCTCTGTAAAATAATCCCAATGCCAGTGTCTTAGAGTTGTTTTGTGGATTAAATAAACTAGTATCTATAAAGCAATTCGAGTTGTACTGCCACACTGTGATATGTAAGTGCTAAGTGTCGTTATTGTCTGAGGGAACACACAGACGTAGGTTCTCTTGACCTGAGCTGCTAAATGGTGTTTGATATTTATGGTGCTGATGAGGTAGATAGTAGTGTTAATCTTATTTTGCAGGAAGGGAAACTGAGGCATGGGGAAATTAAGTGATTCAGCTGAACCTAACACTGTGCTCTGAACTAGCACATATAATTGCTTTTCACTATTCCTCTGGGAGGAGAAGATAGGTGGGTTATTTCTTTGGACCTGCTCCTCCTCTGTCCCTCACTTCTAAGCAGTTATGATGCAGTGATGATTCTTTTTTGTTTTTTTCCGTTTTTGCAGTGATGATTCTTTACAGTGACACTTGAATGTGTCCCTTTCACTCTTATTTCCTCTGCAACTAATCTGCTTCAGGCTTTGATTTTTCAAACCTGCAGTTGTCTTTCAACTTGTTTTCCTGCTTCTAGTTGTCCCGTCTTATGATCTATTCTATGCCATTACTCCTTTCTCTTATCTCTCTATAGCATAGTGACACTGCCCTGTTTGGTAATCTCCTGTTGGCTTCCTATTATTCTATCAGGTCTAAATTCTTTTGTTTAGTTTTCAAGGCTCTTTGTGGTCCAGCCCTACCTTAGGCCCTTTCCCATCATTCTTCATAAGACATTCACTTTTTTCTGCTCCCATCCCTCCCCTGCTTGCTTCTCACGCCCCCAGGCTCTGCTTGTTTCCTAATCTTATCTGCGTAGTCTGCTAAACCCTTGCCTCAAAGCTAGAATCAGGCCTCCTGAACTCTTTATAGACAATGACTGTCTCCTCTTACATTTTCTCTGTTAGCTGAGTAGATTAAATATTTCCTCATTTTCTCTTTTTTTTAGCACTATGCAGTTTAACATTTTACTATATTATCACAGAATGCTCCGTAAAAAACATTGTCTTATTCACCGATTATTATCTAAGTATTGCTTGTCTCTAACTAGGGTCCAAGTTCTTAGTGAGTAGAGATAATGGATGTGTTTTTATTGCTTCTCTGCAGAAGTTGCTATTGAAATGAAATGTGCTTTTTATGATTATAGGTGGTTTTTATCTTACTGAATATTGCTGTATTCTTAATACAAAAGAGTTATTTTCTATCATTAGAGGTAAAAGAAGAACAGATGAAATTTGAAGCAGTTAAGTATTTTTTCAGTGGTAGTTCAGTGATCCAAGGAGTAGTACATAGGCATCTCAATGTGGTAAAGAGTTTGAGCCCTGGAATCAGACTGCCTGGGTTCACCTCCCAGCTCCACCAATTGGCTAGGTTGCTTGGCCTCTCTCTGCCTCAGTTTCCTCAAGTGTAAAATAGTGATAATATAATAATAGTACCTGTGCCTTAGAGTTGTTGAAAATTAAACAAGACCATGAAGGTAAAGTACTTAATGCAATGACTGGTACATATTATTGTCTTACAGGTTTAGTCTCTTACAAATATTGAGTGATGGAAAGACAACTTAATTTCCTTAATATCAAGTTTTAAAAATGTACTTATTTTTTAATAGGAAAAAAAACCCTTCAAATTTGGAGGATGGACTTTGACCTGCTATTAATTCCTTTTTCCTTTTAGGTTTACAGGTGCATAAATTACACCCCTATTGTCATAAAGCTTGACTATAAGAGCATTATGAATGTTAATGACCTCAAACTCAGGTTGTCCAAAGCTGGACAAGAACACCTCCTGCATTTCTGGAATGAGCTTGAAGAAGCCCAACAGGTAGAACTTTATGCAGAGCTCCAGGCCATGAACTTTGAGGAGCTGAACTTCTTTTTCCAAAAGGCCATTGAAGGATTTAACCAGTCTTCTCACCAAGAGAAAGTGGATGCACGAATGGAACCTGTCCCTCGAGAGGTATTGGGCAGTGCTACCAGGGATCAAGATCAGCTTCAGGCCTGGGAAAGTGAAGGTACTGAGCGTGTGCATATTTGTTGTAAAGTTTGTTATGAGATATACTCAAATTGTAAAGTAGCTGGATCGTGTAGCTAATATTTTGATTATCATACCACCTTAAATCAGGTCACCATGCAGAAAGTGACAAATTATTTTGCTAAGACCTCTGCAATATCTCCTGTTGCCAGTCCCTACGTTCTCTTTTCATTTCTCATGTCTGATTCAAGGCTTCTCTCATTCAGGTCTTGTCCCCAGTTTCTTTCTCTCCTCAATTTCCATACTTCTAGATTTCTTTTTCTGAAGCACGAGTTAAACATTTCAAAGTAAGCCGGCTTAGTCTGAAAACTTGCCTTAACCTGGCCCTCGCCGGTATTGCCAATCTTGTCTCCTGCTCTATGCATTTTAGCTGAGCCAAATAGTTCACCTTTTCCCTGAACCTTATGTTATGCCTTTGCTCATGTTTATCCTTACCTTGGTCTGACCTTGCCCTTTTCTACTTAGCTGGATCACCTCGTAAGATCATCTCTTGGAGTTGTGCAGTGGCTCTGCCACCTGGGGAGCTTACTCTCATTCTTTAAAGCTCACCACACATTATTTGATCCATGACCTTTTCTTCAGTGTCCCAAGTTGGAATTGTTCATGCTTTTATATCATTCTGCCGTATAAAAAGAATCATTTACTGTCTTTCTCAGTACATTGTAAACTCTTAAGAGTGGCCCATGTCCATGTTATCTGTGTGTGTCATGTAGCATTTAGAATAGTTTGGCAGTTATACATTGGTCAATAAATGTTTGAACTACCCCAGTGCTTTTTATTCTAAAGTATATCATAAAATCTGTCCTCATAACTAATCCTAATTTGTGCTTTTGTGAATGGCAAGATAGCTCAACTGTAGGTTTTGGTGGCGTTGAGAGCTGTGGATTTTATAGTCTACGCCTCTGTAAACAAAGGTTGACTAAATAATGTAGCCCAGGCCCTTGAGTGTTTGTACGTTATCCTTGTCAAATCTAGGCCTCATTTCCTCAACTGTTAATGAGCAGAATGAGCAAATAATTTTCTTTCCTTTTTAAAAGACATTATTTTATTTCAAAGTAACAAATAGCCCATAACCTCATCAAATATGTTTCTATTTGCTCACTTTACCGCCCAGTACTTGATTATGTATACATTTACTTGTATAGATGTGTAATAATATTATAGATACACTCTTATAGTCTACATTTGTACCACACTGTGGCTATTTTTATTAATATTTTGTCTTCCACACTTTGGCAGTCCCCCCAACTAAAAGAGAGATAATTGGCATTATCCGCCTTCTGTATACCTCTTCATATCTTTCTCTAGGCTCATAAATTTACTGATTTTCAAACAGTTCCAAAGAGCCCTAGGGGTCCACAGCCGAGGAGCTGTCTCCTCTAGGGAGGGGGGAGAAGATAGCTAAGCAGCTACGTCTCCCACCTCTTTGTCTTCCCACTACAAGAGCTGTTCTACTTTCTTCTGTTTTGTATTTGCTCTTTACATGAAGCTTTATTTAAAAAGGTTTGGAGATTAAAAAAAATAGTTTGAAAATAACTGGAAGTTCTGAAAGGAGGTTTCTTTCAGATCCGAAATGCCTGGTAGTGGCTCATTAGCTTTTTACTTAGGATAGGGCTCTGCTCCTAAGATAGGAGAGAATGAATTCCAGATGAATACTTGTGAGTGGAGAGTTTTAGTGATACCGTGACTCCTGTTGACATTGAGTTCACAAGTCCTTCCCTCCTTCCCTGAGTTTCAAAAAGGCTACTACTCCATGTAGATGAGAATAAGCTCCAGAAGAGAGAAAGAAAAAAGGCTACTACTCCAAATCAAAAGCTACACACAGGTCTTTTCTTACCCTCTAGTATCCCAGCTGCCTGTGCTTCTCTTTGGGATTTTAAGGGGATGAAGTCTTAGCATTAACTCTTATGGAAAGTCAAAGCTTTGGCCTTGTGTAATGGGGAACGTAAGCAACAATCAAGACCTTCTATAATTTTAATGTTCTTTATGACCTTTTTGTTGGATTTTGTAGAACTAGTCTACATTTATGACTTTCGTTTAAACTATAGTCTGGAGCTATTACCAAGTGTAGTATAAGAAGGTGCAAAGCAAACTTCCTTTTGGCTTACTGTCAAGGGAACAATGTTTGTGGCTTACACAGCAGGGGTGAAGAAGGAGACTCATACTGACATTGTATCCTTTTCACTTAGCCAGAAACTGCCATTGTTCACAATTCATAAGAAAATGAAGTTTCTGCAGTAAGTTCTCAGTAGCACGGGTATCTGCAATAAGTATAAGGATTATGGCATTATATTTCAGGTAGTCGGAAGATCTTGAAATTGTGTATCAAGGACAGCTTTTTCCCCTCTCTGGATGAGGGGAATAAAAGCATTGTATAGTAATTTCAAAGTATCTTGTGGTTATTGACATGATAGTGGACATTTTAACACCTAGAGTGAAAAATTCTTTGTTTCTGAAGCGTGAATACGTAAGTGACCACTGTGGTCCTTATTGAAGAGAACACTTGCTTTAATTTAATTCTTAAAGTTTTCTGGCCAGTGGTAGAAAATGGGATATAGAGGAGCAACTGGAAAATCCTTATTTTGCAAAGCTGAGATTTTAAAAGAAAACTAGTAGAAGCTTTGAGAATGTCATTTTAGTAACAATACACTGGGAAAATAATAATCTCCATTCTTTATTAAAACAAACACTTGCTTACTTGAACACAAAGCAATCTATCAATTTTATTATAATAACTAATTACTATTCAATCTTAGCCTTTTTGTATTTTTGCCTATGAGACATTTTCCTATTAGTTGTAATGGTGCTTCTCAACCACACAGTAGTAGAAAAGTGAATGGATTGTTTAGAAGAAATGGATTCATAACATCATCTCCTGTATATTTTCTGAATTCTATTATAGTGATATTTTTAATAGATTGTTTTCTTTTAAAAGTAATATGCTCATTTTAGAGAAATTGGAAAATACTAAAAATTACAAAGGAAAAAATACAAATCTTTGGCATTTCACCATCCAGAGATAAATACTTACGAGTAATATTTTACAGTATTTTCTTTCACACATACACATATGCACACATTGGGATTATGGTTTGTGTACAGTTTTGTAGCCTGCTCAAGAATTTATTATGAAAAATTCTAAGCATATTTTGAAATAAATATTTAGAGGCAAATTTATTATAGTGAACCCCCACGTATGCCATCTTGATTAAAAATTATCAATTTTTGTTTCTTTTGCTTTCTCTCTTCCACTTTCTTTTCTGCAGTATTGTAAGGCAAATCCCAAACATCATTTTATTTTTACCCTCATATAGTTCAAAATCCATCTCTAAATGTATGGGTGTTTTCTTACTAATCATAATGCCATTATTATGCCTAATGAAATTCACAGTAATCTCTTAGTATCTAAAACTGGTTCAAGGCCGGGCGCGGTAGCTCAGCCTGTAATCCTAGCACTCTGGGAGGCCTAGGCAGGAGGATTGCTCAAGGTCAGGAGTTCAAGACCAGCCTGAGCAAGAGCGAGACCCCGTCTCTACTAAAAATAGAAAGAAATTAATTGGCCAACTAAAGATATATATAGAAAAAATGAGCCAGGCATGGTGGCACATGCCTGTAGTCCCAGCTACTCGGGAGGCTGAGGCAGAGGATTGCTTGAGCCCAGGAGTTTGAGGTTGCTGGGGGCTAAGCTGTGAGCCACGGCACTCACTCTAGCCCGGGCAGCAGAGTGAGACTCTGTCTCAAAAAAAAAAAAAAAAAAAAAGTTCCAATTTTATCTTGTTAACATGCAGTAGAGACTGTATAACCAGGAAAGCAAATTAAGTAGTTTTGAAATATTTATGCATTAGACCAAATATGTTAAAATGTACACAAGATCCAATACTACTCTGTATTAAACAAAAACAGCTTTTAAAATTACATTTGCTTAGTTATTACACACATTATATACATGTAACAATGCAAAATTAGAAGGCAAAATCCTAATATAAATTTTGATAGGCAATAACCCAATAACTTTCTATTTCAACTAGCATTTTTTCAGATTGCAAATGTTTATTGTCCCAATAAAACATTATTGGGGAATGGGGAAACTTAGACAAATATCAAAGGCCTGGCTCATTTTCTGAATTGATATGCACAGTTAAAAACTGCCTAACATGGCCAGGTGTGGTGGCTCACACCTGTAATCCTAGCACTCTGGGAGGCTGAGGTGGGAGGATCACCCAAGGTCAGGAGTTCAAGACCAGCCTGAGCAAGAGTGAGACCCCATCTCTATTAAAAATAGAAAGAAATTAGTCGGACAACTAAAAATATATATATAGTCCCAGCTACTTGGGAGGCTGACGCAGAAGGAGTTTGAGGTTGCTATGAGCTAGGCTGATGCCACAGCACTCTAGCCCAGGCAACAGGGTGAGACTCTGTCTCAAAAAAAATAAATAAATAAATCCTGCCTAATATTTAGGCCAGGCGTGAGCTGCTAGCACTTTGGGAGGCTGAGGTGGGAGGATCGCTTGAGGATTCAGGCCAAGAGTTAAGATCAACCTGAGAAACAGAAAGACCCAGTCTCTACAAAAAAAAAAAAAAAAAAATAGAAAAATGAGCCAGGCATGATGGTGCACTCCTGTAGTCCCAACTACTTGGGAGGCTGAGGAAGGAGGATCACTTGAGCCCAGGAGTTTGAAGTTGCAATGAGCTATGGTGACCCCACTGCACGGCATCTCAGGCAACAGAGCAAGACCTGTCTCAAAAAATAAAAATAAATAAAGACTGCCTAATACTTGAAATGCAACCCAATCAGACCTTATTTCCCTGTGATTTCTTCAGTAACCAGATTATCCCTATTTATTTACTTTTGAAGAAATTTGCTATTATTTTATACTGACTGACACCATTACAGGCACTCTACAACTCCTAAATATAACAGATTTCACAGAACGCAAGGGAAAAACCTCCCCACAGATGTTGGTTAGCCAATACCTCTGAATGGTGTTCTACACTTCCAGTGTCTGATCCGGAGTGCTGCTCATTTACATCGTCCTCACCGTCTGACCCTGAATCTCGTTCATCCTGTACTGGGGTAGCGCCACCATCATCTGCTTAAAAATAAAACAAAAACCCACTTATGCTATAAGACGGATGATATCTACAGCTGAAATGAACACAATGAATCAAGGATACTACATAAAAGCAAAAGTTACCATGCATGAAGCATAACTAATGAAGTTAATACTTTGAACTAAACAATACTCATACAAATATCAATACCAACAACCATAACGTGCACTGGGACATACGTGGTAGCAAAAGTACATCATAAAAGGAATGAAGCTTAAGAAATACCACTAAAAACAAAGTCAAATTCTAAATAACAGTGTGCCATTTAACTATCTGAACTTCATTCGTGATAAAAATTGAGTCTTCCTCGCCATAGCAGCTACCACCTTCTAACGTACTACACGATTTACCAAGTTATTTAATGTGAGTCTTCTCCACTTGAATGCAAGTGCCACAGGAGCAGGGATTTTGGTACACTGCTGAATCCCTAGAGGTCAGAACACTTTCTGGTATGTGATGTACTTATTTATGAATGAAGAACGCAAGGAACTCCAGTCCAGAAATAGTGAAAACTCGCTAAATTAATGCATATGTTATAATATTACAAAATGGTAAATGTGAATTGCCACCTAACTGTAACCAATACTTTATAAAGTAAAACTGTAAAATTGTATTTAGAGGAATTTAGGGCTGTTTGAGGATGCAGGAAAACTTGGTTAGGGGATTAATAAAAATAAGCTTTTTTTTTTTTTTTGAGACAGTCTCACTGTGTTGCCCAGGCTAGAGTGCTGTGGCGTCAGCCTAGCTCACAGCAACCTCAAACTCCTGGGCTCAAGGGATCCTCCTGCCTCAGCCTCCTGAATAGCTGGGACTACAGGCATACGCCACCATGCCCGGCTAATTTTTTAATATATATTTTTAGTTGGCCAATTAATTTCTATTTTTTTTAGTAGAGACATGGTCTTGCTCTTGCTCAGGCTGGTCTCGAACTCCTGACCTCGAGCGGTCCGCCTGCCTCAGCCTCCCAGAGTGCTAGGATTACAGGCGTGAGCCACTGCACCCAGGCAAAATAAGCATTTTTAAAAATGAAATAGTCAACCCCAGGAAAAGCAAAAAGTTGTATAGAATGCAATCACTATCATACTAACGAGCTACCCTACTTAGTTAAGGAGTGAAAAATAATTATACAGTCATAATAAAAACAGTTTTGAGGTTTAACAATTATGCTGCAACAGTGGGAGTATGGGGGAGGAGAGGGCACATAAGAGGCTAAAATACTGTCCTAGCATAACAGTAATCATTACAAGATGCCTAAAAATAATGCAACAAGACAGCATAAATTAGGAATACAAAGGTAAACACCAAAAAACTGCTAAGATAATAGAAAGTCGGGGTGGGGGCGTTAAATCAGGGTACTACTTTTCGTTACCTCTTTTAGCACTTAATCTATGTACATGTATTATATATAATTACTTTTTTAAAAAGTAATTTAAAAATACAAATGAATTGAAAAAACTATCCTAAAAACATCAGGAAACGTTTTAAGCAAAAGAGCAGCTCGTGCTTGGAAGACAGTCGTTACTACTTGCTGTCATACATAGTGAAACAACCTGAACTCAAAACAGAAAAATGCTTAACGCTTAAACAATTTAAACACGTTGATACAGAATGCCCAAATAGAACTAGCACACGAAGGGGAAGCAAACGTAATGTGTTTTCTCCCACTAGGTTCCGCCTTCTTCATCTCAGTATCACGGGTGCCTAGGAGTGTGCTAGCGAAGTGGAGCCCAGTTAAGTGTTTACTGAATAAAAAAGAAAGCAGGGAGTCGTCGGTAAAGAAAAGATCTCAAGGTGAAGGAAAAGCACAAAACGTGCCAGAGGTGCACTCCTTACTCTAAAGAATTTACGCAACTCAAAGAAGGGTCCTGCATTTTTTCATACCCTGTGTTGTTACAGGCGAGACTAAATTACTAACTCGCGGAGTTAAAAGTTTAAGGAAGATCTTCAGAAAACTCTCAATTCCTGAAAAATCCTTCAGTAGACCCTTCTTCCTCCCTTGCTCTTTGCACACAGTAGGAACTTAATATATGGAAGTGACCTCTCAATTTCAGCAAAAAGCTTGGCCGATTCAGAAGACGGCTTCCCCTTTAGAATCCCCTCCCCAAGGCTGCAACTTCGGGCTCACAGCCGGTCGGCGGGCTCTTCCCATTCAGCCTCTCAGTCCGCTTCAGTCCGGGTCAGGGGAGCGAACGTCTCCGGGGCCTCCCTCCCCACCCGGCGAAGGTGCAAGGCCAAACTCCGCCGACTAACTAACTACTCCGTCCCCCAGCCCTGTCCCCCGAACTCCTGCCCCACCTGACTGGTCGCCACTGTAATATTCCGAGTCCATCGCAGGCGGGCTCTCAGCGGGAGTGTCCGCGCCCCGCGCCGCCCCCGTCACCTCCTTCCCGGCGGTGTGACCCCCGATGGCGCGGACCGGTGCTCAGACGTTCCCGCCCAACCGGAGAGTTTGGAGGGTGCCGAGAGTTAAGAAAGCATCAGCGGCAGAAGAGGACGCTTCGACCTAGAAGCCCCGGAAGAAAAGGCCGTACCCAGGAGGCCGGCAGGCGAAGGGGTCGGCGCTCTACTTCCTCCTAGCGCCTCTCGGGCCAAAATGGCGTCGGCCCACGATCCTCAAAGGAACGCAGCGCGCAGGCGCCGTCACCCGTCAACCGGCCAATGAAAAGACGCAACGGTAATGACGCAAGTCACGGCCGAAAAGGAGACTACTGGGAAAACTGAGCCGGAGCGCGGGTTTCTGTTAAATACCTTCTTCGGGAGGAGCCCGATCTGTCCTCCGTGGAGATGACGATGTTACTTTCTCGGCTCTGTGTCCGCGCTTTGTTTGATGAGCTTTTGAGTTACTCTTCCGAAAAATGAAGACCCGCTAAAATTACACATTCCTTCATTTGGCCCAGCCACTATGTTCCCGTCATGCAGCGAGGCGCTTGGTTCCCGCCCTTAGTACGTAGAGGAAGTGGTGCATTGCCCTCTGGGACTTGCAGTTTGAAGCCTGGGGAGAGGGGATGCTTTTCTAACTGGTGTGATCAAAAGTGCCTCCTTCCAAAGCATTTTACTTTCTTCTTAAAAATAACGACTTAATTTCCATCTTAGTCATTTGTTCATCAATAAGAAGTACATGTCTCTGCTTCAAGAAAGGTTCCCCTAAGGAAACCTTGAGGAAGGTGGTGTTGAACTTTACCTGAGCCCTTTGCTCCAGGACAACAGCGATGATTAGGAACCTCACCTATTTGTGTTCCTGGAAGGACTCGCTGTAAAGAACCGCCCTTCTCCATATGACATACAAAACTCTTGCAGATGAGCCCTTTGTTTACCAGTGACAAGCCCGAAGACCTTTTCCTTTTTCTGCCCCTGTTGATAAGGCCACATACAGATCCTGAAATTCTCGTTCATGATCTCTAGAGTGATTGCTTGAGATTGGAACTCTTTGCCTCCTGAAACTAGCTACACACAGAGATAAACATTTTTCTGTTCACCTGACTGAGTGAAACTTCTGATTACAAACCAATCCTAACTATTAATACCAATCATCTCACCTTCCTCCCTACAAAAGTCTAAGGCAAAACCATGCTGCTAAGAGACTATGATGATGTTGGAGGTACTCTCCCTATTTGAATAGCCTGAGTGAAATACACTTCCTTATTTGTTTGTTTTTGTCTTACACAAGGACAAATACATTCTTGCCTTTTGATTGGAGGAGGGCCAGTGAAAGTGTAAGCAAAGATCTCACAGTAGGTTTAGACTTACAGAAAAATAGAGCCTTTTCTTCCTACTGCAAATACATGAACTATTTTTAAGCCTGTCAGAATATGCTGGCAGAGCCCAGCTCTAGGCTCCTGAAAAAGACATAGAAAGGTAGTTTCTCTCTGGAAATTCCCACTTTTCTTGCAAAAGAGCTCATGGGTATTCTTTCCCTGGTGTAGTGGAAACAACTTTGAAATCCAAGTTCTGCCTTTTCAGCTATGGGAATGAGATCTTCTCAGGCTGTCATAAGAATCAGAAGAGCAAAGAACTAACAGTACCTGGAACCAAAGGTACAAAATTAAAATATTCTTTTCCTTCCATTTGATAGAAAAGACCCTAGGATATAGGCTTATTAAAAGGATTTGTTCTGTAAAATTTGGATTCGGCCAAAAGGCTGCACTCAAGGATCCAGAAGGGCACATGTGGCTCCAAGGCTACAGGTTCCCCCGCCTAAGCTCTTTTCTAAAGAGAGAGTGAGTGATATTTTACCTATGTAAATAGGAAAGAATGAATAGGGCAACAGTCCAGAAAGAGGTTTAGTGGAAGGGAACCCCATGCAAATCCTGCCTATAAAGACTTTTTAGTTTCACCAGAGATATAAGACCAACAGCCATGAAAGTGATTGGGTTATAAACAATGCAATTACAAGAAGATAATTACTGCATTTTAACATAAAAACTAACTGTCCAGATGGTTTGGAGAATGGAAAAATAGAAGCAGACTGAACACACAACTATGTGCTTATTTAACTCCAGAAGTCTGCACAGAAGCATCCAATCTAGTTTTTGCACTCAGAAAGCCAACAATTTAGTTACTGAAACAGGACACAGCTTTCAAATAAACATATAGCCTACGTTAAAGTATGTGTTTGTCAGTATAAATGCAACTTCAGGAGAGTTCCCCAGAGCTCCTTTCCACCAGCTGGCTGTCCTTCTGGGACCTTGATAGAGAAATTCTGGAGCAACACAGATGTACCTTTCTGAATCTTGCTTTCCTTGCATTTTGAGGACTGCTGTCTCCCCACCTCCCCACACTCCACACCCCACACAGTCAAACCATGGTGGTGGGGAAGAGGCAGCCAGAATACAGAATGTTTTCCCCACCAAGGGTAATAAGGACAGGGAAGAGAAGACTGGAGAGGCAAGCTTGCAGCAGTCCAGAACTCTTTCACCCTTAATCGATAACCCAGGTACAGTGAGTTCCCTCAGTGAATGTAGAATTTATTTGACCAGCCTCTTCAGACGCTGTGACCCACTGAATATGTCACACAAGAAGCCACACAATCAATATAGGGAACGGCCTGGCATCAGCAGAGTTGCAGACTGAACACTTGGAGCCCTAGGTTCTGGGTCTAGCTCTGGCTTATTGTGCTTGGTGATCTGGGACAAGCTACCAGCCTTCAGTGAGCCTCAGTTTCCCCATGTGTCAAATGAGGAGGTTGACTCAGAAGATTTCAAGGCCCCTTACCTTCACTCTTCTGTCAGAAAAACCTGGTCTCTAAATCTGACCATGCTTCTTGTGCTTGAGCCACTAGAGGGCCCTAAGGGAAAAAAAACAAATGAAAGGAGTGCATTCTAAGCCCGCTGCCCTGGCTATGTGCGTGTTCTCACATGTCTCAGTCTCACAACTCAATAAGACACAGGCAGGATTTGTTCTGCCAAGACTGTAATATTGAGAACTAGGACCCACTTGAAAGCTCATTAATAGTAGATAATTAATTACTAAACATCAGTACAATGACATACCATGCAGCCATGGCAATACTGCCCAAAGTGACCTACAGATTCAATGCAATCCCTATCAAAATCCCAATGGCATTTTTGGGACAAAAATGGAAAAGACCGTCCCAAATTTCATATGCCATTTCAAGGAACTCCAGAATAGCCAAAACAATTTTGAATAAGAACAAAGTTGGAGGAATCACACCTCCTGACTTCAAAATTTACTACAAAGCTACAGTAACCAAGAAATGTGGTGTTGACATAAGGATGGACATATAGACAACTGGACAGAATTGAGAGCCCCGAAATAAGTCCTTACATGTATGGCCAACTGATTTTTGATAAAGGTGCCAAGACTACTCAATAGGGGAAAGAACAGTCTCTTCAATAAATGGTGCACGGAAAACTAGATGTCCACATGGAAAAGAATGAGGTAGGATTTTATTTTACAACATGAACAAAAATTAATTCAAAATGGATTAAAGAGCTACAATGCAAGAGCAGAAACTATAAAACTCTAAAAAGAAAACAGAGGAGCAAATCTGCATGACCTTGAATTTTGCAATGGTTTCTTAAATATGATATCAAAAGCATAGTCAACAAAAGAAAAAACACATAAATTGGACTTCATTAAAATAAAAAACTTCTGTGCATCAAAGAATCATTATCAAGAGAAGAAAAGACCACTACCAGAATGGGAGAACACTTACATAAATCAAATATGTGATAAGGGTTTAATATCTAAAATATATGAAGAACTCCTAAAACTCAAGAGCAATAAGATAAACAACTCAATTAAAAACTGGGCTAAGGCTGGGCACAGTGGCTCAAGCCTATAATCCTAGCACTCTGAGAGGCTGAGGCAGGAGGATCGCTCAAGGTCAGGAGTTCGAAACCAGCTTGAGCAAGATCCAGACCCCGTGTCTACTAAAAATAGAAAGTAATTAATTGACTAAATAAAAAATATATAGGAAAAATTAACCGGGCATGGTGGCGCATGCCTGTAGTCCCAGCTACTCGGGAGGCTGAGGCAGGATGAATGCTTGAGTCCAGGCATTTGAGGTTGCTGTGAACTAGGCTAACGCCACAGCACTCTAGCCCAGGCAACAGAGTGAGACCCTGTCTCAAAAAAAACAAAAACAAAACAAAACAAAAACAAAAAATGGGCTAAGTACCTGAATAGACATTTCTCAAAGAAGATAAACAAATAGCCAATAAGCACATGAAAAGTTGCTCAGCATCATTAGTCATTACGAAAATACAAATCAAAACCACAACAGGGTACCATTCACACCAACTAGAATGGCTATAATCAAAATAACAGAAATGAACAAATGTTGGTGAGGATATGCAGAAATTGGATCTTCATACATTTGCTGGCTGGGAATATAAAATTGGCACAGTTGCTATAAAAAACAGTTTGATGGTTCCTCAAGAAGTTAAACATAGAATTACCATATGAACCAACAATTCTACCCCTAGGTATAGACCCAAAAGAATTGAAAACAGGGGCTCAAATGGGTTCTTTGTTTTAGAATACACTTTTTATTTTGGAATAACTTTAGATTTACAGAAAATTTGCTACGATAGTACACAGAGTTTCCACATTCAGTCATTCAGTCATATAGTTTCTCCTGATATTAACTTCTTACATTACCATTTATTATCATATTCTATTTGTCCAAACTAAGAAATCCACCGTGGTGCATACTATTAACAAAACTCTAGACTTTACTTAGATTTCAGCAGTTTTTCTACCAATGTCCCTTTTCTGTCCCAGGATCCCATCAAGGGTACCACAGCACATTAATCATGTCTTCCTCATTTCCTCTGGTCTATGACAGTTTCTCAAACTCCCCTTGTTTTTCATGATATTTACAGTTTGAGGATGAGTTTTGGGGAGGAAGAAAGACCACGGGGGTGAAGTGCTCTTCTTGTTATAGCATAGAAACATGAGTTGTCACAGGTGGTGTTAAATTTGATCACTTGGTATGTCAGTCTGCTGGGCTTCCATAACAACTACCACAGATGGGTCGTCTTAAACAACAGAAATTTATTTTCTCACAATTCTGGAGACTGGAAGTCGAAGATCAAGGTGTAAGCAGGGTTGGTTTCTTCTGAGGTCTCTCCTCTTGGTGTGTAGATGGACGTCTTCTCCAGTGTCTTCACATGTTCTTCCCTCTGGGTGTATCTGTGTCCTAATCTCCTCTTCTTATAAGGACACCAATCAGATTGGATTAGGGTCCATCCTCATGACCTCAGTTTAATCACCTTTTTAAAGGTTCTATCTGCAAATACAGTTACATTCTGAGGTACTGGGGGTTGGGACTTAAACATATGAATTTTGAGGAGGCACAATTCAGCCCATAACACTTGGTTAAAGGAGTGTCTTGTAGGTTTTTCTAACATAAAGTTACTATTTTTCTCTTTCTGTACTCTATTCTTTGGAAGCAAGTCACCAAATCCAGCCTATAAGGAGAGAGATGTGGAATTCCCTGACTAATAACAAACAAGCAAGTAGAGGATGCCCTGGGGACTTCTTTCCACATGCGCTGTGTCTGTGTGAGTCCTCTCTGCCCAGAGTGGTTTGCAGCAGAACAGGGCTCAGTAAAGCCCCACTGAGCAAGGGATTGAATGACGGGACCTGGGAAGGGGTTCCACATGGGCCCCCTTGAGGTCCTGGGTATCCATTTGGTTCCAACAGTCTATTTGAAGACAGTTTATATTCTTGGGGCTGAGTTTCACGGGAGCTGCAAAGCTGGAAAGATAATTATATTAAAAGCAGATTTAGGAGAAGTGACAGGGGTGTGGTAATCTCTAGTTTTCAAAACTGCAGAGATAAAATTTGTTTTTCAAAACCACTTTAAAGAAGCTGGTCACATGAGTTTTCATGGACAGCGACACTTTTCCAGGGCTCTGAATGGTAAATACTTACCAGAACCAAGAGCAAATCTTGCCCTACCCAGACCAATTGGCTTCTAGCTGGTTTGCTGCTCCCTTGGACTCAGAGACTAAAAGAGATGGAATTAGCTCTGCAGCTCCCTGCCCTCACAGTTTCACTGGACATATAAGCTAACACTCCTGGAACATCTATGATTAAGTCAGTGTAATTACTGGAAGCTCATTCATTGTGCAAGTTTATGGGTTTGCATCCTGGCTCTGTCACTCACTAGCTGTATGACTTTGGGCAAATTGCTTAACCTCTCTGTGCTTCAGCTTCCTCATTTATAAGTTGGAGATAACAGTACTATTTATTTCACACAGTTATGAGGATTAAATGCATTCACATATTTAAATATTGATTACTGGGACATAATATTGTATGTATGTTAGTCCTTATCATTAGGAACTGTGAAGATACAACAAAATCTAACATGATTCTTGCCTTGAGAAGCTTACAATCCATCAGGAAGTCCTACTCTGAAAAAAGTGCATGCTGAGAGGTGACTTGATGTGAGTAAAAAACGCCATGGAGATTAAAAGGGGGGTGAGGCTAGAATAAACTATAGCAGTCAGGGCAGACTTCCTGGGGGAGGGTTGTTTGAGCTGGTATTTGAAGGACAAAGACAGATTTGGTTAGAAGAAGGATCATGTTTTCAAAACTGATGTGCACATTTGGAAGTAACATTCATCTGGTGTCAGGCAGGTAGGAGCGGGGAGGAGGGGATGGGTAAACTCACACCTAACAGGTGTGGTGCACGCTGTCTGGGGGATGGGCACGCTTGTAGCTCTGACTCAGGCATTGCAAAGGCAATTTATGTAACCAAAGTATTTGTACCCCTGTGATATTCTGATATATAAATAAATATAGAAGGATCATGTTTTAATCATGGCAGGTTAACTATCTGCCACATAGTTATATTGTGGTTATTATAATAGCAACAACAAATTTCAATGACTTGACATAATAAAAGTTTATTTCTTGCTCTTGTCCATGGTCAGTGTGGTCAATGGTTGGGTAGAGGTGGCACTGTGCTCCCTGCAGTCATTCAGGAACTCAGGTTCTTTTCATATTGTGGCTCCATCACTTCCTAGGACCTCGGAATTCCCTGCTGGATGCTCTGCATGTCGCCATCAGATGGAAAAGAAAGGTGCATGGTGGCCAAGGAGGTTTAAATGGGACTTGCCTGGAAGTGGAGCACATCACTTATCATTCCCTGGCCCTTTCTAACTGTGCATGAGGCTGGGAAGAGTATTCCAGCTGTGGGGCCAGGAGGAAAAGGAAACTGATCTTGGTGCACATGGAACATTTTGGGCAGGGGGAAGAAATTCAACCCATTGCTTCTTTCCCCAGAAATGAAGCTCTTGGCAATGAGCCTAAGCCTCTCACCCTCAACCTCTTCCAAGAGCCAGGCAAAGTGTCATTATCATCATCACAAGCAGCATCATCAACATCATTTATCTAGTTATTGGGTTGTCGCATAACCAAGTTTTGCTTTTCCTTCCCAGTATCCGAGTCTCCACAGGGCAGTAAGATTAGTCACCAGGATGCCATTCACTCTGGTCACGGGACAGAGGCTTCCTGTTTATGACCAGTGGCCCAGGTTTAAATGCCAGGGCCCAAGACTGAGATTTATCCCCTGGATTGCCCAACGCTCTCTGGAGAGGAGGAAGTGACCCTTTCATTTTGTGCCCTTGCTTTCCCTCTCCTGCTGCCTTGGACAGATTTCTGGGTGGGTTCCTCAGAGGGTTTATGATGACAAAGCACCATCAGAAACGAGTCCTTTCCTCCTGGGCTGAGACTGTGGACGCCTACCTGGCCCAACAGGACTTTGGATCCCAGGCCCGCCCAGTCTAGGAACAGCTGTGTCACGCTTGCTGATCCGGGCCTGCCTGTAGACATGGTCATTTCCATGGCGTGTCAGAACCAAGATCCTGTGGGAAGCACTTGTCCAGCAGCCCCTTCCCTGCACCCTCCCATGAGCTATGTCTTCCTGTCACCCAAGGGGGCTAAGAGCCAGGGTCACCTCTCCTGGGAGGACACCATTCTCGTCCTTACTGGCCTCCTCTTTCTCCCAGCCTCAATTGCACTTGGGCTTATGAACTATACGTTGTTTCCCACTGAGGGGTGACTTTGTCCCCCAAGAGGCATTTGGCAATGATATCTGAAGACATTTTGATATGTCATCACTGGGGATGGGCACATCTACTAGGTAAAGGCTAGGAATGCTGCTAAACATCCAACAGTACACAGGACAACTCTTCTCATCTCCCAACAGAGAATAATCCAGTCCAAAATGTCAACAGTGCCAAGATTGAGAAACTTGAAACTACACAGATAGAATGTGCGCTGTGATCCACACTTCTGTGCTGTGCATAACTGTGGTTCCAGGGAAGCACTTAAACTCTGCTTCTCTCCCCAGGTCTGAGCTTCTCAGAGACCAAGGAAACAAAATTGGAAAGGACTTTCAGACCCTGGGCTAAGGTGAGCAAGTTGGGGAAACACCTTCTTTGAAAATTTCTAGCAATCAGATGTCTCCTCCATCACTGGGGTTGGGGAAGGAGGGAGTCCAGGTGTGTTGGAGGGTTGGTATGGTGTGATGCAGTGCAGTAAGCACTGGCCCTGCAGTCAGGTAAACCCCATTCATATCTTATCTCTGCCACTTTTGGCCATGTGACCTAAGCAAGTTTCTTGACCCCTTTGGCCTTAACTTCCTTACTATGAAATGCGAGAAGCACCCGTGTTTTTAGGGGCTTTGAGGAAGGTTGGATGTGCTAGCACATGCAAAGAGCCCAGCACAGAGAACACGCTCACTAAGTGCTAGCCCCTTCTGAGACTGAGAATATAGCTCAGTCACAGAGATCTAGGCTGACAACCATGCCATTTTATAGAGTTAATGGATAACTTGGCTGCTATAGGCTAATGGGGCAGATTAGGGCCACCAGGAAGCAAGTGACTTCAGGTTGCTGTGCTGTGGAGCTGAAATGAAATGCTCTCTGCTCTGTTTCAGTAGCTGTGATGGTGCTATAATGGGCTCAGTGAATGGACAGGAATGGAGTGGACCACACCTTGTCTTACAGATGCATTCCGGCTCACCTCAGAAACATATTTTTATTTTATTTTATTTGCCCCCACATGGAATCCAAAGAAACACATTTTTAAAGGTTAGCAGAATACTCACATCTTGGGGAGAATTGTGGGACAGCAATAGGCTGGGAGAGAGCCAAGCTTATACCAGTGTGACCAGGAAGAGCCTGCCCTGCCTGCCCCCCACCTTTGTTCTTGATTTCCAGGGCCTGGGGGCCCTCAGGTGTGAAAAGGCTGAGGTTCAGGCTGTCCCTCTTTGCAGCCAATTTGCATGACTGTCAGATCAAGTACTCACAATTGCGTGAACACCTTCGTCTGGGAGGGAGGACTTGGCATGCCGCTTGAGAAAGGTTAGCAACTAAACATTCATGTCTCTTGTTTGAATAAGGTCCCTTCTGGAATCTTCTGTAATGACAAAATGCCAACAGAGCTGTTCATTGCCATGTTGTATATGATAGGAAAGGACTGAACACCTCCTGTGTCCGTCTGGGAGAGTGGGTATACGAATGAAGGAGTACCTGTACGACGCATCATCATGCTGTCTTTATAGACTGGTGGTGAAAGTTTGGTACAGTATGAAAAAGTGCTTGTGATATAATTCTGAACATAAAAAAAGAGAGAAAGACTAGTATGTAGGTATCTAAAATGTGTTTCCATCAAATTTTGCATAAGGCAGGCTCCATACAGGAACATCTTATAGATGGTCTTGTTCTACACAGATTTTCTGCCCTGTGATTTTCCTGTATGGGGGCAGTAGAAGAGGTGACAGAAGACTCAGTCTGCAGTCCCAGAGCAAGGGGCTTGCCATTTCTGGGAACTGCCGGGAGTGGCAGCACCAACCCTGGAGGACCTAATGCTATCTTTCTAAACAAGAGAAATCATGAGCAGCATGAAGCCCCAAAAAGCAAATGCAGGCCCAGAAAATGGATGGGATTTTAGGAGGCAGGAGCAGAGCAGAACTTGGATTGCAGTGCTGGGAGGAGCAGGCAGAGGGAGGGGGCTGGCCGAAAGGCTCAGAGCACACAGCTTCCTCCAAATGGTCCTTCAAGTCATCTCCCAGAATGATTACCTGTTTCGGCATGGGATATTTGGTGGTAAGGTACAGAAACTCCTTTGATCCATCTCCACAAGAGGAGCATTTAGTAGAAGGGACCTGAGGACTCTGTGGACTCACAGAAAGTGTTACCAAAAGTTTGCTACTTGTCCCTAAAGCCACATCAGAAGAACGAGGACAAGTGGTTTGGGAAGAAGGAAAGAAAAATTTATTAATTTGTCAGCAAATGAGAAGGCTGACAGACTGCCATCTTAAAGTACCAACATCCTGCTTCTGAGCAGAAGCACAGAGCTTTTAAAGGTTCTGGCCCAGTACAGTGGCTCCTGCCTGTAATCCTGACACCATGGGAGACTGAGGTGGGAGGATCACTTGAGATCAGGAGTTCCAGACCAGTCTGAGTGAGCAAGAGCAGACCTCATCTCTAAAAAAAAAAAAAAACGGTTCTGATTAATCCCATAATCCCCTCTTAGGCTAAGAATCTCATGGCCTCCGCCCGGATTCATTCCATCTTTAGCTAAGACAATCTTGTGGCCTCCACCCAGACTCATCCCCTTTTTGGCTAAGATAATCTCGTTACCTCCACCTGGACAACTCCCCTGAGCATATCTCCTATGGCACAGAGAACAAAGGACAGCCTCCTGCACCTCCTGACCACTGACCTGAGGCACAGATGTAGGTTTTAGCTTTCAAAAAGGGAGAGGGGGTTTTGAAGAGACAGAAAACATTTTTACCCTTTTTCAGGCCATTCTCTCTTTTACATATTCCCCAATGTCAATTGTACCCTTCTATATCTATGAGAGGAGGGGTGATGCAGTCATCGAGCCACTCCTGCTGAATTGCAGCGATGCTGTAGATGGAGGGTAGAGATTATCAGGTGAAAAAGGGTGTAAGCAATAACTATAACTGTGAGGACTGACAAGGTGAAATGGACTGTGGCCTTGCACACAGTGTCCAATACAGGGCTGCATTAGAAAAGAAACACGGGACCTCTGAGTACACAGCTATTAGTTGTACCCTGTAGGTGATCCAAGAGACTAGCGTCTGCAAATTCGGAAATCATGTACAGAAATACTTCACCAAACAAGGTTTAGGATAACACACCCGGCAGTAAGACAGATCAACAGAAGAGGCAATAGCTCTGGGAAATCCTCAGTGAGGAGCTGTCCCTCTATCCTACAGAAAGAACCAAAAGAGAGTAGCAAATATATCAACCTTTTCTTTTCTTTTTTTTCCTTTTTCTTAACCAGATACTTTAGATCCCCTAATTCTGGCCCCTCCAGTGGGGGCCACACCTCTTTACTCTGGTATGAGGGACCCAAGGTTGCACTTCTGACAATTTTAATGAGGTGTGAATTGTTAGAGGCACTTCATAGGGTCCCTTCTACTTCTCTGTTTCCAACTGGGGCAGGGACCTGGAAGAGGCAAACTCATGCATAGTGGCTAGCACCTGACCCACTCCTTTGACATATTGTTTTACTCTATTCTCTTACACTTATATTACTGTACTTATCTCGGGGTGCTAAGAAGGGTCTCTCATAAGCTATTTCTTAGGAGACTAACTTAAGCCTGTTTCTAAAAGGCCACCCTTATTCAGAGGAGGGCAAATGGCAACACCTTATCTCACTTCAGACAGGTTTCTTGTATCAATTCTAGGATGTATGTAATTTCTATTCTAGGTGCAGGGCTTTGCTTACTTGTTGGGTTGCCTCCCCTACAAAGGAGGGTCCATTATCACTCTAGTGAAATGTCCAGGGCTCCGTGGAGTGGGCTCCTGGGTCCTGCTGACCATAGGGTGCCTGCTGACATCCTTGCTGTGGGAGGAGGAGCCGCTGAGCGTCTCTGCAGCTGTCTGCCCATGCGTTCATCACCAGCATGCCCTTCTCTACCTGCTCGGCTTCTTCCCTGGACTGAACAATGTGCAGGCTTGGTGGGGCCTGAACTTCAAAGTGCAATGACAGTCTTCTGTAGACTTCGTCAGGCCCTGGTATCCATCCAGCAGAGCTTGGTGGTGTCCCCCCCACCCAGGTGAGGTCCTGCTGCTTCTGAAATAACCCCTGCTGCTCACCTAGGTCTGCCTCCTGGGCCTGCTGTGATGAGTTTCTCAGTCACCACTTATTTATGGCTGTCTCACTGCCACCTGGCCCCTCCCCCACCACCCCCTACCTGGCTCACAGAGCACCAGGTGTGGCTGGTGTCAGGGACTGGGGTAGTAGCCAGGGGAAGGGGCACCCCTGGACCACTTGTGTGTCAATCAAATCCCCCACTGTCAAATCCCCCACTTTTGCTGAGGGCTCCTGTGAATATCTGGAGGCAGGGGACTCTGGGACCCCTCCTTCACCATCTGAGTCCTGGACTTTAAAAAAACTGTTTTCCTGGAGACTTCCTGTCACCCGAGTCCTTTACAATTTTGGTCAATGTTCCTTTTCAAGGTCCTTTTTCTTTACAAAAAGTCAGTCTGGGGAGGCTTTTGCCCATTCCTTTTGACTATCTCAAAGGACCCTTCAGCTGTTTTTGTACATTCAAGCCCACCTATCTGATATTGTTGTGAATTGCCCACTCTAGCTATGGGTTCCCTCTAGCCCAAATTGAGTCTGTTGCCAGGAGAGACCATTTCGAACCCCGAGTCATAATTCATGGGGCGCGGGACTGAAGAGCTAGTTCAGGCAGTGCCCTCCCTGGCCCCTCCCACGGTGTCAAGATGGTGGTGGCGGCTGGGGCAGGCATTCCTTCCCCCTGGCTGCACGCCACTCAGCGGGGCCAAGTGAGCAGGTGCCCTCTCCCGACGGGTCTGTCCCCAGGCTGTGGCCCCACCTCGTGCCTCGCCCCAGCTGGCTGTGGGGGTTCCGGTAGGGGCGGAAGGATCTCATTTATCAAAAATCATACAAACGCAGATCATTTTGTACATCATAAATAATGAGTTTATCTCAAGCAGAGAGCTTGAGACTCAACATTTTGACTCTAGAGTGGCAGGTCGACCATTTGAGCTCTGAATTTTAAAAGAACCAACAGCTCAGAATCCCCACTTTTTGTCACACTCCAGACATGTATCTCAATAATCATTAGACATAGGTCCAAAAACTCGTCAGGCAAAAACTCACAAACAATAAAACACAAACAATACAGGTAATTCCCAACACGGCGAATCTGAAACGGCAAGGCCTATCAATCAGATGGGAATTTTCAGTTAACGGCAGCTTCTCCTCACACTCCAGCACGTGCCTGGAGTTACAGTAGCACCATTCTCTCTACTCACGTGTTCACAGCGATAAGTTAACCAGTCAGCCACAGTTTTTTCCGAGGGACTTTGAGATGGAGCCTCCTCATGTTGCAACAGAACTCACAAATAACAAACAGACAATACAGGGGATCCTCAACACAAAATGCCAGGGCCTATCAGACAAATGGGACTCTAAATGAGATAAATGCCACCCTAACTGGAAGGTTCAAAACCCTCCCCATATGGTGGCTCAGTCTCCCCATTCCCTGGAAACTGCAACTGAGCTCTGAGTTCAAACCAGGTTCCCTAGTTCTGCGCAACCTCATGACTTCCACCCCCAACAGGGCTCCAGATGAATGCTCTGCCCAAATGGGAGGGATCAGGGTCTGAGCATGCACCCTGGGGAACTTACTCAACAACAGTTGGCCTGGGCTGTCCAGACATTTCCCAGATCTGTTTCCTTCTCCTCAACTCAGTTCAGGTTGCAGGAGCTGCATCTACTTCGGGGACACAGAGACAGGAGTTCCCTGGAGCTAAAACAGGCTCTGGAAGCTGCTGGGGCCATCCCTTGCTCTCTCACCTCAAAAAGAAGTTGCTGTACTGGAGGAGATGCGTGGCTTTTACCCAGGCTGCTCCCTGCCTCTTCCAGCAGTCGTGGGTGCCAGAAGCACGGGGAGCTCATAGGTCTCAGCAAGGGGCTCTGCTTCTCTATGGGGCCACTGGATCTCCACCTCTGGATCATCCACTTGACCCTCTTCTCGCCCACCACCACTTGGTCTGTGTCCCCAGAAGAGCCCGTGATCGGGGTTGCTGTCCTACCTTGACCTGACTCTAAAGATGACGGTGCATTCCCTGATTGGCTCCAGTCAGGCAGACTGTAAGGGCCCTGAGCTCCCTCCCCCCAAGGAAAGAGCTGCGGCTGAGCAGCAGCTCCCCACCCCGACTATCCACCCGCCTTCAAACTGGTCATGGATGGCTCCCCCAACCCTCACACTCACTCCCAGGGACTGTCTGGCCCCCTTCCTCTGGTCCCCACCGCAGGGCCCACTGCGGATGTGCTTCCCTTTGAAAGGGTCTGTATGTGCCTCAGAGCCCAAATGCCCCTTCGTCCAAGTCCCAACACAAGCCAGCCCTGTCTGCTCCCAGGGACTTTCCTCCTGGGAATCTAGTTGCTCAGTGACCTTTGTCTCTGTTATCAGGTCCCCTGACTGCCCAGGCATCTCCTAGGTGTACACCCCTTTCACACGCAACACAGAACCCTGCCTTGACCGGATATCCAAGCAATTCTCCAGCAGATTCCAGCTGGATGTCTTCTAATTCAATTCACTCTTTTGACACTGTCTACCTGGACGGAGCGTCAGATCCCACAGGTTAAGGGGCTCAGTCCCACAAGACAGCCCCAACTCAGTTGCTGATTGCAAGTAGTACGTTGTCACCTGTACTTCTGGCCGACTGGCTATAAAGAGGGGTTCCCATGACCCCTCCTTGAGTTCAATCAATTCGCTAGAATAGCTCCTAGAACTTAGCAAAATACCTAAGCTTACCAGGTTATTATAAAAAACGTTACAAAGGACACAGAAGAAGAGATGCACAGAGTGAGGTATAGGGGTGCGTGGAGCTTCCATTGCCTTCCCAGGGGCGCCATCCTCCAGGAACTTCCACGTGTTCAGCTCTCTAGAAGCTCTTCATCTTGTTCAAGAGTTTTACCTTCCCAGAGATTGGTAGGTGGGGCTGAAAGCTCCAACCCTCCACTCTCGAGGTCTTTCTGGGGACTGGCCCCATCCTGAGACTAGCTAGGGGCTCCAGGCTGTCAAAGGGGCCGGGCCTATTATGAATAACAAAAGATCTGCCTATCACTCAGGAAATTGTAAGGTTTTAGGAGCTCTGACAGGAACCAGGGACAAAGACTAAATATACTGTATTTCATATTGTACCACCCCCCCACCTGCCCGTTAGAGCTCAGGGTGCCTGGGAGCAGAGCCCCTGCTGTGTGCTTCTCCAGAGTCCCCATGACACCCAGGAAGATGCCGAGGCCCCTGGATGATCAGCTGACTGTCACTATGGGACCTAGCTGGTGGCCAGGGCAGATGTGCGGAGTGCAGACACTGGTGGCCCTGGGCTACGCATCCCCTGCTCTGCTGAAGGGCCTGGGTTAAAGGGCAGACTGTGTCATGAGGCTCTGCTGCCGGGGCTGCAGGAGGCATGTGGGAGTGGATGTGCCTGGAGCCCGAGGACAAAGTCCTGTAATAAATTACGTGGGCCTAGAGCACTTGGTCATTTCCTCTTGGGGCCTTTCTGCCTCTTCCTCTGTCCCTTACTCCCTGACACACCCGGAGTCCCGGCATTGCGTCTTTTCCTGGCAGTCAGGGTGTCCCAGGTAGAGGGGAAGAGAGCCAGCCAGACCCCATCCTGACAAGGTAAGGGAGCGTGGGGGCGCGTCTGCCAGCTGGAAGGAGGGGCAGAGGGTTGCTGGGCAGGACGCACAGACCTGGAAGCCAGCTGGGACAGGCCCAGCAGGCAGAGATCTGGAGATGCCCTTCAGGAGCCTGGAAGCCAGAAATCTCTGCCCAGGACTTGGGCCACCAGGTTGCAGGGCCAACCCTGGGGGCCGAGGAGGAGGAGGAGGAGGAAGAGGAGCAGGAGGAGGAGGAGCAGGAGCTGTCCCGGCCCTCTACTATAGCAGGGCAGACAGCCTGGCGGAGGGGAGTGCAGGCGCCAGGCCCGCCCCAGCCCAGCAGCCTCCTCACAGCTGGAGGGCCTCACTGCAGAGGCTCAGAGTGTCAGGGTAGCCTAGGCAGCGATGACTGAGCTCCTGCCAGACATCAGCTGTGCCATATATGGCATCCCACCGTGCCCTCACAGCACTGTGGTGGCACTGCCTCCATTCTATGGACGCAGAGACTGAGGACCACCGACACGTGAAGGTGCCCACGGGAGGAAGCAGAGCCAGATTCTACTCCAAAGCCAGGGATTATCTGTCTTAACCACCTACCCCAGACAGTTGTGTCTAGTAAATTCCTGCCTGGCCTCAAAGCCTCCTCAGGGTGGGGCTGTTGAGTTGTGGGGCAAAGAGGTGACCGAGGAGAGGGACAGCACCGTGAGCTCTCATAGGCTGCCTCCCTTGAGCTGTCAGCATGGTGGGCATCCCACCCCCAGCTCGCAGAGGAGAAAACTTGAGACACAGAAGACAGGAGGCGTTGGTCAAGGTCAGAGGGCTGGCGGGTGTGGGGCCCCAGCCTAAATCTCCTAAACTGGGCACCTGTGCTCCCCACAACTAGGCCTGTCCCTCGGACTCCACGTCATAACTCTGGACTTGAATTTTGTTCTAATCCGTAAGACCCCTGAACTCTGTTCAGGATTTTAGTTTGGAGAAAACCAAAACTCTGGAGCACACTCCCCCAGCTAATCTGCGTTAAGCACCACTCAGTCAACAGCTCTCTGGGCAGGAAACCTTCCCCATCTCCCTGGACCTGTGCTCTGCAGGTGCCACCTCTGAGAGAACACTCCACAGATCCCGCACCCTCAGCAACGTGGAGAGGTGGCAGAGCAGGGACGATGTCTGCAGTTACCTCTGTGCATTGACATAACACCATGCTCTACATGTGTCAAAAGACAAAATTTAAAGACCGTAATTGGCTTTTATTTGCAACTCTGGAATCACGCAGCCTGATTCTAGAATGAGTGTTCTGATGAGCCAGGCAGAGGAGACTGGTTTTAAAGACAGAACGGGGCTGAGAAAAGCAGACACAGAAAACAAAAGCAGGTTGTTTCAAAGTTCCTTTCGTTGTAAAGGTTAAAGCAGAGGGGATTTCCTTACCATGCCGGCTAAAGCTGGCCTGTGTGAACTTTAGCTCTTTTCTCACTCCCGATTCTCAGAAGGTCAGATAAAGATCTTAGTTCTGACTTGGCAGTGTGGAACTTTAGCGCGAGTGATTCCATTTTGGTCTGGGCTGTTGGGCCCAGCGCAGGGGCTCAGTCCAACCCACAGCTTCCTTTCAGTTTCACTTAACCGATGTCTTTAAATGGCTCTGGCTTCCCCATTCTCAGTCCACACAAGCTGTTCAGGGAAGAGCAGGAATCATAGCACAGTTTTCACAGAAGAGGACATTGAGATTAAGGAGGGTAAATTACTTGACCAAGGTCACTGGACTATGAGCTCCTTGGAGGCATGAGATCAGTCTCCCTGGGGTTTCTCTGCCCCTTGCACACACCCAGGCCGCAGCAGAGCATGGACACTTGGCACATATACGCTGAACGAACAAATGGAATAGCTAGTGGCAAAAGTCAAGCTGGGAATGAAGTCGAATTTTCAAACCCAGTGTCATTTTGGACTCTGTTGCCTACCTCCTCAGTCAATCCAGCAGCACGTGTGGTGTTCCTTCAGCACTGGCTGGGCAGGTGGACTATGCAAAAGAAAGTGACCAGTGCACCCCAGGGGAACAGACCTCAGGGCATCCAGTGGGCAGAGGAAGCGATCGGACAGGTTGGGACATGGACAGGACCTGGCAGCTATCAAGGAGAGGATGGCTCGAGTGCTGCGGTGAGGAACAGGGGACGTTCCAGGTGTCCGCAAAGATGCAGACAGAAGGAAGCATCAGTC
The DNA here is from genome assembly GCA_963574885.1 of Lepilemur ruficaudatus. Classification (NCBI taxonomy): domain Eukaryota; kingdom Metazoa; phylum Chordata; class Mammalia; order Primates; family Lepilemuridae; genus Lepilemur; species Lepilemur ruficaudatus. The sequence goes on from CAUYRT010082012.1 coordinate 28,614, forward strand.
CAGCTGGGGCAGTGCTGGAGCCCAGCAGGAACCAAGTGCAGGTGTAGGGAAGTGGTAGGAAATACTCTAGCACATTCCATGGTGACAGAAATGTTCTCTTCTGCACTGTCCTAAACAGCAGCCACTAACCACATGTGGCTATTGAGCACTTGAAGTTAATGCAACTCAGGGGCTGAGTTTTAAGTTCAACTTAAATTTAAACAGCTCATGTGGCTAGTGGCTACCATATTGGACAGTGCAGCAGCAGAGTGTCTTGCCTATCAGACTAAGGAGAGCGGTGGAGTAGAATAAGGAAGTACTTTGGAGCCAAACAGTGGTGGATTCAAATCCTGCCTGGGCCACCTACTAAGTGTGGGACCTTAAACCTCAGTTTCCTCATCTGTCAGATGGAGCTGAATCACTTACCTTGTAGAGTTGTTGTACAGATTAAATTAATGAGCTACTGCTGGAAACTTTTAGTACAGTGCCTGTCTGAGCCCCTGCTCTGTTCTGGGAGCTAGGGACAGAGTGCTGAGCATACGCAAAGAGACCACAGCACAGTGGAGGAGACCCTCGTGCAAGAGTGTATGTATCTATCTGTTCTCCTTCATCCAACGCCTGCCTTATTCAAAGACTAAATGAAACAGGGTGATTTGAATCAACTTGCAGGTATACCTGTAATAAACCAGAATCAAAAATAAAATAAAATGAGAAACTGGGATGAAAGGAAAATTAAAGTAGGAAAATACAACACAGCTGGGAAAAGATTAGTAACAAAATGTGCGTCAGAAAGTCCTGTATAGTTGCTAGGCATAGACGCTAAATTTGTTCTGAGCTTCCAGCTAGTCGTGCAAAAGTAAATTATACAGAGAAAGATTAATAATGTTCTCAAGTTAAGAACAAGCCAGTTTCTGAGAAGACCAGCTTTCCTGATGCAACGTCATGGAGGGGACGGACACCAAGGGAGGAAACGACATTGACAAAAACAGTCAATTCAGGGCTGTTTGTAGAAAATGAAGGAGAGTCTCTCAAGGGTTATCTCTACAGCGAAGGAGGATTTCTCACGGTTCTCTGTACAATCTGAGGGGCTTTTCAAAGGCCGCGTCTGTTACGAGGGGGCTTCTCACAGGCTCTCGCTTCGGTGAAGCAGGCCGCCTCAAGGGCTAGCTCTAAAACGCCACAGGCTTCCTCAAGGACTGTCCTGTGAATGAACGAGGGCTTACTAAGGGCTGTCTCTACAATAAAGGATGGTTTTTCAAGGTTTGCATCTAAAATAAGGGAGAGTTTTTGCAAGGCTATCTCCACAGTGAAGGGGGCTTCTCCGCGGCTCTCTCTCCGTGACGGAGGGTTTCTCACAGGCCGTCTTAGGGCTACCTGTGCAGTGAAGAGGGCTTCTCCAGGGCTCGCTCCATAGTAAAGGAAGTTTCTCTGGGGCCATCTTGTCAGGGAAGGGGCCTCTCGACGGCTGTCTCCTCCAAGCTCTCGCCAGGCAGGCTGACAGCATTGCATGAAAGCTTGGTTCAGGAAAAGTTGTTCTCTGGGTAGGTGTAAACCAAATGTTTTAATGCAGGGCAGTGAATGTCATTCCCAAGCACTAGACAGGGTCTACTGGTAGCATAGAGGGACAACATTTTAACTCTGATTGGTGGGGGACAGCATCAGGGAGGCTGCAAAGGAGCAGTTGAGCCGGGTCTGAAAGAGTGGGCTGAAGACGAAGCTGAATCAGCCAACACGTCACCCATACCTCCAGGAGAGCCGTAAGTGCCAACACCAGGCTGTGAGTGTCAGGTGTGTGTGTGTGGCAGGGAAGGGATAATGGCCAACTCTGCTCATCCTGTGATGCTGCAGAGGATGGGCAGGATCCCCACCAAATTCCCAGTCCTTGTGTTTCCCCTCTGGAAGCCCTGCTGGGAGGAAAGAATCTCCTAGCAGAGCTTCTTCACCAGGCTGCCCTGCGTGGCTGACTTCCCCAGGAGGGGCTGTTGCCAGGCTCTGCAAGAGTGAGGTTCTTCACCAGGCTTCCCTGCTGTGGCTGACTTCCTCATAAGGGCCTAGGGCCAGGCTCTGAGGGAGCAGGGTCTCTTTAGCCACATTGTTGCATATTGTGGGGCTTTGGGCAGTGAGTGTCCAGACTCTGTGCCCACTGGGGGAGGACAAGGTGGAGGACTATGGCTTCACATCACTTACCTGGGCAGAAGAGAAGGAAGCCCTCATGGTGACCCAGAAGCATGGTGTCTTTGGACCAGGGGATACCTCTCAGGGACATACACCTCCTGAGATGCCAATGACATGGTATTCATGGGACAGGCATCGCATGGACGTTACCTCAAATGCTGAGCTATCCTGTGGGGGTCAGATTCCCTTCCAGCAGACTCCTCCCAGGCTGTGGAGAGAGGCGGAGTGTCCCCACCTGGAGCAGACAATGGAAGAGACTCTGAATCTGGACTCACAGGCCCTTTTCCCCAGCCTGTACTGCCAACCCTGGCACCATGGGGCCTTCCTATTGTGCTTTTCCGGTGCCTGGCTTCCCACTGAGCTTGGAGCTCATCTTTGCGGAAGGTCATCACTGTCTGGGAGGAAGTGGAAGCTCAGGCACCCCAGGCAATCCCTGTTGACAGTAAAATAAATAAGAAAAGCAAACTACGGATATGGAAAACCCAAACATGATAGAAAAGAGCCAAATGGAAAGTGAAAGACTCCTCCTTCCTTCCACTTCCCATCCCAATAAACCACAGTACACAGTTTAATATAATCACCTCCAAAAATATGTATTTCCATCTCTTGCTCTGTGTATGTATATATGGGTATTTATATGCATTTTTAAACAAAAATGACACTGTTATATAAAGCATACCTTGTTTTTATCATAGACTCATATATCAACACATATTAGATTGAACCATTTGAAACTGCCAATATTTGACCACCTTGACCTAGAAAAAGGACACTTCCATACAGTTCAACCTAACGGCTCTTTTTAAAGGGTTGTGTGGTATTCCATCCAAACATTGAACCTGAATCTAGCTGACCTTTGGATTCCACTCGGTGGACAACTGGTGCTCTGTTGTTGTTTCATTGTTTCAGGTGCTTGCTAGTATGATCAGGGCTTTGTACATCTACCTTGGTGAGCTTATACAAGTATATTTGCAGAGCATGTTGCTAACACTGGGATTGTGGGGACAAAGAGTACTAAATTTTTTATAGATTTGCCAAATTGTCCTCTGCAAATGATGGCGCTGGTTTAGCCCTTGCCACAGTGCGGGGACAGGCAAGGCCAGCTCTGAGGCTGCACACAGCAGCCGGCCTCCAGACTCAGCCAGGACTGGGCCAGTGACAGCCTTCTGGGTGAGCCTACCATGCTGCCCAGCAGTGGTGGCCCTTCTCACCTTATGCCTGCCTGTGCTCCCCTTGGATGACGGATTCTATGCCAGGGATCCTTGGCTCTGGGGAGCAGGGAATGGTCAGCTGACTGAGGGCATAGGATAACTTCCAAAGCTTACTCATCCTTCACCCAGCCCCAGACACCCTTTCTGCCCAAAGAACACTTTCACCCCTTTGACAGACAAAGCTTTGGCAGCCCTCCAGCGTAGGTGCTCTTCTGGCCTGGCATTCCATAGGCCAAGTCTCAGTGTTGGTTTTGCTTCTTGGACCCCTGGCTCCTGATCTGTGAAATGGGATGTCTCCATGGACAGCACAGGGTTCTTGTGTGGCTTAGAGGAGAGAATCTGGGCAAAGTGCCCCACACACCACCTGGCACACAACTGCCTGCCCATTCCAGACCCCGTCTGGTCCAGCAACACTATGATATACTCCCCATCTCCACCTCTCCACTTGCCTTTCAGCATATTCTTACCCACTGGCCCCACACTCCAGTTCAGTGACACTCTAGAATGCATGTTAGTGGTGTGGCTTCAGAATCCCAACAGCTTTGAGGAGGCTTTGAGAAAGAGCAGCCTACCCTTCTTCCCTGAGGTGATGATCACCCCAGTTCAGCTTCCTGACCTTAAGTAGGACACGGAGCCCCATGGCTCAGCCACACTGACATGCATCAGGGTTTTACAAGGGAGCCTGAGCTAAGAAGAAGCCATCTCACTCCCAAGGGGCAGACGCTTTAAAAAATGCACCAGTGCTTTCCTTCAGGGACAATGCCTAACCTGCCTCCCTGGGCAGGTCCATCCATCCACCCTTCCATCCACCCACCAATTCATCCATCTATCCACCAATCTTCATCCATTCACCTATGCACCCACCAGCTCATCCGTCCATTCACCCATCCACCCATCCATCTGTCCATCCATTGAACCATTCATTCAGCAAGCATGTCCTGAGCCCCTACTAGTATGAGTAATGCACAGTCCAGCTCTCAAGTTTCTCATAGATGTGGGAGAGACACACACAGCGACACACACCTCAGGGGTAGAAAATTGCAGCTTCTGCATGTAAGAATTTCTGTGCCTGTGTGTGTACACACATGCACGTGCACTTACATACATACACATGTGTTCCAAAATCATATCAGATCAAATACACCGACACTGAGGTAAAAGAAGACATGGGAAATTTCAGGAACTGCGTAAAATTCAGTGTACCCTGGGGGAAGAAGTGAGAGATGAAGCAGGCTGAAAAGATAGGCAGATTGTGATGGTGAAGATCCTTGAATGCCATAAAGATATGGCATGCTTTTAGCTGTGGGGAGGCAACAGGATCAGTTTTTGCATCTTTTAAATCACTTGGTTGGTGGAATGGAGGATTTGGAGAGACCAGAAGAAGCAAGTCCACCTGGGATGTTTCCATCCTCCCAAGTGAAGGATGAGGAGGACTAGGGAGAGGCAGGAGGGGAGACAGTCTCAAGTATTTCCTTTCTTTTAATGTCTTTATCTCATTTTGCTGTTAGGGTAATACAGGCCTCATTAGTATTTCATCTGCTTCTGTTTTCTGGATGATTTTGTAGAGAAGTGGTATCATTTCTCCTTAAATGTTTGGTAGAACTCACCAGCGAAACTATCTGGGCCAGGTGCTTCCTTATTTGAAAGATTGTTAATCACGATTCAATTTCTGTAATAGATAAAGTTCTTTCAGATAATCAGTTTCTCCTTGTGTGAGTTTTGGTAGCTGCGTCCTTCAAGAAATTGGTCCATTTCGTGTAAGTTACCAAATTTGTAGGCATGGAGTTGTTCATAATATTCCTTTATTATCCTTTTAATGTCCATGGGATCAGAGTGATCCATGGGACCCCTCTTTCAATTCGGGTTTTAGTAATTTGTGCCTTCTCACTGTTTTTCTTGTTTAGCCTGACTAGAAATTTATTAATTTTTTTTTCTTTTAGAGAACCAGCTTTTGGTTTTACTGATTTTTCTCTTTTGATTTTGTTTTCAGTTTTATTGATTTCTGCTCTAATTTTTATTATTTTTTTCTTTCTTCTCACTTTAGGATTATATTTCTCTTCTTTCTCTAGTTTCTTAAGGTAGAAGCTTAGATTATTGATTTTAGATCTTTCTTCTTTTGTAATGTATGCATTTAGTGCTATAAACTTCCCCGTAAGCGCTGCTTTTGCTGGATTCCACAAATTTTGATAAATTGTATTTTCATTTTCTTGTAAATACATTTAAATTTTTCTTGTAACTTCTTTGACTTATGTTTTATTTAGAAGAATGTTTCTTAATCTTCAAATATTTTGGGGTTTTCTAGTTATCTTTCTGTTATTGATTTCTAATTTAATTCTATCATGGTCTGACAGCATGCTTTGCATGATTTCTATTATTTAAAATTTTTTGAGGTGTGTTATGGTGTGTTTTATGGTCCAGAATGAAGTCTATCTTGGTGAATGTTCCATGTGAGATTGAGAAGAATACATATTCTGTTTTTGGATGAAGTAGTCTATAGATTATAGATGTCAAATATATATGCATATTTACAGTTGATTGATGGTGCTGTTGCGTTCAATCATGTCCTTACTGATTTTCTGCCTGCTGGATCTGTCCGTTTCTGACAGAGGGGTGTTGAAGTCTCCCACTATAATAAATTTTTTTTTTGAGACAGGGTCTCACTCTGCCACCCAGACTGGAGTGCAGCGGTGTGATCAGAGCTAACTGTAACTGCTACAGCAAGTGTTACAGCAGGTAGTCCCAAGGACAAACCGAGCTGCACACGGAAACTCAGAGAATCAAAGTTTATTCGCCCCTGGGTTCAGAGGGGTCTCGCCACCAAATTCTGAGCCCTGTCTACCCGATTTTTCCCACTTTTATTAAGTTGGGGTGCTCTGAGGGGTGAGATATCGGGTGACTAATGCCCACCAGGTAATAGGTTAGTATTATGTTGATGCACCAGGTAATAGGGTAGTTGATGCACCAGGTAATGGGTTTAGTGTTATGCTGATGCGCCAGGTAATGGGTTAGTTGCTGGGCCAGGTAATAGGTTAGTATTATGCTGATGCGGGTCTTCCGTGAAGGGTGGGGGTCTCAGGTGGCTGATGCACCGCCAAGTAATAGATGGGGGTTTTCCTTTTCATAACCTCAAATTCCTGGGCTCAGGCAATCCGTCTGCCTTGGCCTCCCAAAGTGCTGGGATTACAGGTGTGAGCCACTCTGCCCGGCCCTCCTTGCAGTTCTATCAGTTTTTACCTCACGTGTTTTGACACTCTGTTGTCAGGCACATACCTGTTAAGGATTGTCATGTCTTGTTAGAGAATTTATCCCTTTATCATTGTATAATACCCTCATTTTTCCCAATATAAATATTTTACTCATTTTCATAAAGTGTATGCCATTCCAGAGAATCGCAGCTTCCTTTTAATATCCACGTAAACAAGCTTTCGGAGAGCGCGGCAATTCTCTCGGGCAGCATTAATTTTAAATGAAAACCTGTTAAGTTGTCTTACCAGCTGAGACTGCCTGGAACAACCAGTGTCTCCCATTTAGCTGCCACCCTTTCCTCAAAAATGCAAGTTCGGCATAATTTTAAGAGACGGTTTAGAGCGCATTCAATTTCCAAACAGAATGGGCAGGGCTCAGAGAAAGTTGGATCCTGGCCCGCGAGCCCCTGGAAGAGCCGGCCTCGCCCTCCGCAAAGCGGGCGCTCCGTGATCCCTCCGGCTTCGCGCGGCCGGGAAAGGGAAGGCGGGACCGCCGCGGCGCACGCCGGGGAGCCGACCCCGCACACCCCGCCGCGCCGCTGGACGCCACCCGGCTGCTGCCTCCGGCGTCCCGCGACTGGCGTGCGCACGCTCCCGCCTTGTCGCTTAGCAACCCCCAGAGCGTCCCGTCCTCCGGGCTCATCAATTCCCCTGCAGTGTCTTCTGTATTCCTCATAAAGTTCCTTGCTTTGAAGCCGGCGCTGTCTGAAATTAGTGTAACTGCCCCAGCGCGCGCTCTTACACAGAACAAGGGCGTGTCTGCTCTCTCTTGATGGGTTTTAGCATGGTACATCTTCCCTTCCTGTGCGTTTATATTTAACACGCGGTTCTTGTAGACAGCATATAATTGGGAGCCTCAAGTTTTTAAAAGACACAATCTTTAGGTCCTAATGATCATTTGGTTGTGAAGAATAGGATGACTCAAGCGTTTTCCTCAGCAATGAGTAGTTTTCCTTCGTGACATAAAGAGACGGGGCGGGGGCAGGGGGGCAGGCGCGGGGACCGAGCGGAGGAGACGCTGTGGTCTCACTGAGCTGGTCGTGCCCGCGGCGCATCTGAGCGAGAGGTCCAGAGAATCCGGGCCTTGGTGGGTCTGGAGCCCAGGCCAGGGATGCAGGTTGGAGAGTCCGGTGTGGGGCTCCGCGGGGCTCTGGTCCTGGCCGTGGCCCGGTGGAGGAGGGGAGGCGGTGGTGGAAGGCACAGGGGGTGTGAGAGCTGGAGGAGAATAGGGTGAGGGCCAGCAAGTCAGTGAGAATTCTTTGGTTTCAGTGACAGAATCCAAATGGCTTAGCTCACGTTCTCAGACTGCGCAAAGGCAGAGACAGCATTTCTGTCTTTTTTCTCCTCTCGACACCTGCCAATTTTATTCTCTCAAACCAGCTATTTTAAGAAGCTAGGACATGGCTCCTGGCACTTCTGAAATTGTATCTCAACGTATTGAGACTAGAGAGGAAAACCAACCCCAGCTCCAACTCAGAACATCCCGAGAAAGCTGTGCTTGGCTCCAGCTTTGGCCACACCCACACTTGGGGTCCCATAATTCACAGTCCTCATCTGAAGTGCAGTTTGGACTAGAGGAGGAGACATTCCCCAAAAGGACATGGCAGGAAGGTGTGCCAGGCAGACAAAAATCATCCGCATCTCCCTGGGACACCAAGAGGTCAAGGTGAGCGAGGGAGGCACTGGGAGGAGATGGAGAGCTGGAGGGAAGGGCAGGGAAGTGCAGTCCTGTGGGGCGAAGGGGCTGTTTTGGAAGCCACGAAAGGCAAGAAAGTGGAGGCAGCATGATGGTGGCCCCGCAGCCAGCGTGGCTGTGGTGCAAACCCAAGGAGGAGGAGGGTAGTGGCTGGAGGGGTCATGAAGCTGAGAACATTCATTTTGAGACAGACACCTGAGCTTGTCCCTGTGTAGGGAGCAAAGGGCCAGAAGAGTGAGAGAGAAGGAAAGCGTGTGGGTAGGGGAACTGTATGAGTTATCAGTCGCTGCATAACAAATCACCCCAAACTTTAGGAGCTTGAAATAACAAGCATTTATTATCTCACACAGTTTCTGAGGGTCAGAAATTCAAGAGTGGCTTATCTGGGTGGTTCTGGCCCAGGACCCTCATAGGGTTTGTAGTGGTGTTCTCGGGCTACCATAACAAAACACCACAGAGTGGGGGCTTAAACGACAGAAATTTAAATTCACACAGTTCTGGAGGCTGGGAGTCCAAGATCAAGGTGTCAGTGGGGATGGGTTCTTCCAAGGCCTCTCTCCTCGGCTCACAGATGTAGGTATGGCTGCCTATCCTCTTGTCTCTTCATGCGGTCTCTCTCCATGCCTGTTAGTGTCCTAATCTCCTGTTCTTATAAGGGCACCAGTCATATTGGATTAGGGCCCATCCTAATGGCCTTTTAAAAATGTAATCACCTCTTTAAAAACTTTATCTCCCAATATGGTCACATTTTGAGGTACTAGGGGTTAGGACTTCCACAAACGAATGTGGGGAGACACAGTTCAGCCCGTGACAAAGCTGTAGTCAGTAGTCAGGATGATGGCTGGAGCTGTGCTCATCTGCAGCCTGGGGCTGGAGGATCCCTTCCGAGGTCACAGGGCTGTTGACTGGAGTCCTGAGTTCTCATCACATGGGCCTCTCCTCAGGGCTGCTTGAGCATCCTCACAACATGGCAGCCAGGTTCCCCAGCCTGAGCTATCTTGGAAAGAGAGTAAGGAGGACACCACATAGTCTCTGTGAGCTAGTCTCAAAAGCTATACTCCATCACTTCCGCCTGATTCTATCTGATAGAAGGAGATCACTTCTGGTGGCAGAGTGAGTCTCCATCTTGTGAGGGAAGCATGTCAAAGAATTTGTGGACGTATTTTAAACGACCACAGTAAGCAATAAAGCAAGGCCCTGACAGAGGAGGCCAAAGAGGGCAGGGATGGAAGGATTGGTGTGGGCCATCGGGGGTCCCTTCCTCTGGGCAGTCACCCAAGTGTGCAGAGGTACAGGAGAAGGTAGGGAGTGGCCGGGTTGGAAGCTGTGGGTGATTTCTCTCTTTTTTTCAGTGAAACAAGTCAAAGTGTTCCCAAGAGCGAGTGGCAAGAGGGAGCTTTGAAATAGGGATTTTGGCAGAAAGGGCTGACCAGGGCGTAAAGAAGGATCCCTGGGCACTTCTGAAGGCCTTGGGGAGGTGCAGGCCATGAAACCACCCTGGCACCTGTCCGTAAGGCAGGCGGATCCATCCCTGGCTGCGCTCAGCTCCACGGTCGGGACTTTGCAAGGTCAGAGCAGGAGTCAGTTACAGGACAGTGATGGGCCAGAGGGGTCCTGGTAATGTGTGCTGCTTGTGTTCTCTTTTTTCTTTGTCTTTTTATTATTTTTTAATTGACATGTAATAACTGTACATGTTTATGGGGTACAGTCTGATATTTCAATATGTCTTTTATTTTTGTATTCCAATTAGAAGTATTTATATGACCGCTTTTATTCCCCAAAAGAGTTAAGGCAGTTTCCAGGCTAGTTGGCAGCAGGAGTGAAGCAAGGCTGTGGGTTGGTAGGTTGGGCAGAAACAGAAGGGCCAAAGGGTCACAATGAAATGAAAGACCAGCTGCTCACTGGGTAAAATGGCATGAGGGCAGGACGGGGCGGGAAGGGGCAGGGGAGGACAGGGAGTTAGAGCAGCTCTGGGCCACCAAAGACACGGGCCGCCCACAATATGTGACAGGCCATTCCTGGGGTAAGCTAGACCGAGGTGGGGACTCCTGTGAGGCAGAGCTTGGTCTCTGGAGAGGGACGGCGTGATGTACCCAAGACGCCATGAGGGTGCTCAGGACCAGGGTGGCCTCAGGTCTCTCCTCAGGGTGGAGAATCGAGACATAGCCAGAGGCGGGGCGATGCCCCTCTGCGTCTTTTCCAGCCCACCACCTCCTGGGTTAAGCGAGGTGGGAAGAGGGACAAACCCCTCTTTGAAAGAGCTGCCCAGGTGCCAGGATTTGGTGAAGGTCTGCTCTGCATTTTTATGTAGACTCTTCCCCAGAGCAGAGGATGTGGAGCAAGGAGGATGGATTTGGGGGCTGGGAGAAGACTCCCCTTCTTCACTTACTAGTCAAATAGCTCTGGCAAAGCCTCTGCATTTCTCAGCCTCCATTTTCTCACCTGTGAAATAGGATAGCAGCAGTGTTTGTTCTCAGAGCTGCCTCTAGCACCGTGTAGCCTCACTCACCTGTCAAAGCCACCATTAAAGCAACATCCTCTCCAAGGGCTTCATTCGCTCTTTCACTGGACAAGTAGTGACTGACTGAGTCCCTTCTGGGGGCAGGCCAGTGCTAGATACAGGGACAGGGTAGTGAATGCAACAGACCCGGTGCTCACCTCGTGCTGCTCAGAGCAAGGAAGGGAATGACACCAGTGCTCGTATCAGGATGACAGACGGGGTTTCCTCCTTTAGATCAGGCAAGTGGGGCCCTGTCCTCCCTCCTCCACCTGCTGGCTGCCAATGGGGCCTGCCTGTGAGCTCCCAGAGCACCCAGAGCAGCCAGGTGGTGGGGACAGGTTTGAAAGAAGCCGGATCTGGGTTCGACTCCCAGCTGTGCTAATTAACTGGGTCACCTTCCCTTTGTTGAGCCCCCCGTATGAAGGAGGGGAACGTCCTCGTCCTGTACTGCTGTGAGGTTTAGGTGAATATCTGATGTGTCTGTAGCTCTGTGGCTGCTTACCTGAGCATTTCTCAGTATGCACAATGATGACTGGTTTTCACAGATGTCTGACCAAATAAAATTTGGGCTTCTGGGGGACAGTGACCCACTCCACACCCTGTGTCGAGCCCAGGGTTGATGCCAGATGGACCTTCAGTGAAGGTGAGATAAGACGAGGAAGCTGAGAAAGCACCTTCTTGCATGTGGTATGGGACTGTGACTCACTCATCCATTTTGATTCGGAGTCATCCTTGAGCCAGTTCCCATGCCAGGCGCCTAGGGACACGTGGGGCTCCGAGTCAGGGGTGCGTGAGCAGCTGACGTTCTGCTTTCTCTCTACAGACGGGCTGTGTGGAGTTGCTGACCCAGGATGTCGGTGTTCCGGCTGGTAAGAACTGCACGTATCTGCTGTGGGGGGTGTTCACGGAAGTTATTCAAGGCTGAGCTGAATCACTCCCAAGGAAAGAAGAAGAAACGTAATGAGAGCCTAGGAGGAAAATACCAGAGCCGAAGGAGTTTGAGGAACAAGGCAGATTCTACTACCTAACGAAAAAATTGGCCAAGCTCTGGACCTCTGCAGGGTGGTCATACCCACAGGCATAGTTATCCCTAGCTTACGTTCAGGGCTTAAAATGTCTTGATAAAGGGATTTCTTGCTTGTCGTCTCATTGCGTCAGTGGCAGGGAGCTCCCTGAGAGAAAACAGGTAACCCCAGGTCCTGTGGGACAGAGCGGGATCAAACCCCGGCCGAATCACCACCTTGGGCTCTGTGTTGTGTTCCCTTCACTCAGCAAATGCCCCTGTGTCCCGGTGGCCAAGAGGTGGATGTCTGTAGGAAGGAAGCAGAGGAGTTTGGCATCTCGTGTTGAATCCAGACACTGAAAACCTGCCTTGCCCTGGGAGGCAGGGACAAGAGGCTGGGGGAGCCCAGAGGAGAGCTCCCAAGCCAGCCCGGGTGTCCTTCCCTGCCCTCCAGGTTAGCCCCCCGGCCCCTCCGTGCCCCGCAAAGCCCAGGAGAGCCCGACAGGGCTGCACAGTCCTCTTTGATAAGAAAACATGCAAATCTTCTCTCCTCAAGCTCAAAGCCACATGGTGGTCATTGCCGCTGGCTGCTGGGTCCACACTGCTGAGACAGACACCTCCACCAAACAAGGGCTGCTTGCCTCCTGGGACGGGGCCCTGGTATCGTCTGACTCAGAGAACAGGCAGCCAGGGTTGGTTTTGTCTCAATTAGAGAATAGAGTCGGGGCTGAAGTAAGGGTACACGTGGCTGAACATTCACATCATGGGGCTTCTGGTAGCTAAACCACAAACACGAGAGCTTAGTACCACTGTGGAGAATGCCACGGTTTAAGGCAAAGCCAGACTTCTTTCACAAAGGAATACGCCCTTGGACACATTACCTGGCACCTCTTGGGGCCACAGTGCTCACAGTTGCAACCGTGGACCTGCTGTATTGTCCAGGGTTGCAAGTTCTTTGAGCGGAGCGTGGTGATCTGATTCATCGACGAACCCTTCGCAGGCCCGAGTGGCTGCTAAATAAAGGGCAGAGCCAGGCCAAGTGGTACTGCTGCCCAGCCACCGTGCCGCTCTGTGCCGGGCTCTCCCCTGTCCTGACGCATGTTACAGCCCTGCTCACGACAGCCTTGCCAAGTCGTCCCTTTCAACATACAAGGAAATTGAAGCTCAAAGCGGTTAAGTGACTTTCCCAAGGCCACATAACTCACGGAATATAGAGTAGAGATTGGAACCTGGGTCTGACTTCAGCGGGGCTTTCTGCGGGTCTGCTCCGGCTGTTGTGACGGAGTACCCCACACTGGGCAGCTGACAGCAGGCATTGGTGCGCTCACAGTTCTGGAGGCTGGAAGGCCAAGAGCCAGATGCGAGAGAGGTGGGGCGGGGGAGAGCACTCTCTTCCTTTTCTTATAGAAACACCGGTCCTATTGGGTTAGAGCCACACCCTTGTGACTTAATTTTAATTACCTCCTGAAGGCCCTGTCTCCAAACACGGCCACATGAGAGGTTAGGGCTTCCACACAGGGATTGTGCAGTCACCATTCAGTAGACAATGGGCTTTACATTTGACTCTAATGTCTAATTTTAAGAAAATTCAAACATGTTGAATACATCATGGAGAGAATATTTTTTATTTTTTTCTTTTTTTTCTTTTTTTTTTTATTGCAGCATATTATGGGGGTACAAATGTTAAGGTTATGTATATTGCCCTTGCCCCCCTACCCCCTCCAGTCAGAGCCTAAAGCCTGACGATCCCCCAGACAGTGCACATCGCACTCATTATGTATGTATATACCCATCCCCTCCTCCCCACTCCCGTCTGCCCGACACCCAATAAATGTTGTTCCTGTGTGTCCACTTAGGTGTTGATCAGCTAATACCAATTGGCTGGTGAGTACATGTGGTGCCTGTCCATCCATTCT
>CAUYRT010082014.1:0-15526 GCA_963574885.1 Lepilemur ruficaudatus
ATAAAACCAAACTGTAACCCAACCACCACGAGTCCACTTGCTCAAGGTTTCTTGGGAGTGGCTCCAGGTCATGGTCCTCAAATTTGGCTCAGAATAAACTTCTTTTAAATATTTCAGAGTTTGGATTTTTTTCCGTCAACACTGGCCATTGGACCTCTGTTTGGGAATGATGAGGGAGAAGAGAGGCCTTCTTCATGGTGCCCAGTGTCTGCTGGGACTCTGGATTAAACATGGAGCCAGCAATAGCTTACACCTTCCTTCACCTTCATATTAATTTGCTCTATCTGGGACTTACATTTTTTTCAAGCTATTGAAAAGTATTTCTCTCACTAGGGCTGCTTGTTAGTAAGGGCCTGAGGAGGAAGGCAAGGCACTGTTATTACTCCTACTACCATTTCAGTCTTGAGGGTAGTCTAGGTGATCACTCTTGGAAAACATTTACAGTAAAGTAGAACAAAGAAAATCTCAGAGACCTTATCTGTAATGAATGGGAAATGAGGGCAGTAAATAACAATGTTGAAATGAAAAGTTCTAGCATTTCCCACCCCCACCACCGCCTCAACCCCAGTAGAAATTCCTTATTTTCTTGTTTTGGACACAGGTGTGGAGAAAATTGAGAACTGGGTGGTGGAATGTATGGCCTTTCAACAGAAGAGAAAAACCCCACTGGTTATAATGTAGTGGATGTGGTAATGTGGGATGCAAAGCCAGCCAGATAATAGGTACTTATTGAGTGCCTCCTGGTGCCGTGCAGTGCATTGAGGAGACATAGGACAGCAAAGAGGCTTGCAGTCAGTAGTAGAGGCCACCCACATCCTGCTCCTGGACCTCACCTTTCCTACTTCAGTGCACACAGGCCTTTCTTACAATTGTCAGCACTTATATTTCATTGCCTGGCTCTTTTTCTGGCCATCAGAGCCCACTTGCCTGTGTATAGGGCAGCCTGGAAGTGCTGGGGAATTAACACCTTCTCAGAGCAGCCTTCAACCATGACTGACAGGGGTTGGTGTATAAATAGTTCGCCTCCATCACCCTGTACACTGGCTGTGGAGGTCCCTGCTGGATTAAGTTCCAGTCATCCACAGTAGTAGCTGTTTTGATACTGGACCTTGATAACTGGCTGCCTTTTCTTTCCCTGTCTCACTTCCTGACTCCACTGGTGTTTCCAGAGATCATCACCCAAATAAACTACTTGTACTCCAATCCTGATCTTGAGCTCTTCTTCTGGGGAACCCAAGCTAAGATGCAGTCTGTTGGGGAAGGCAGATGTATTGACGAGTGTTAAGAGGGCTATGAGGAGAGGCACAATTTGCTTTCAGCTGTAATCTTCTTACTTAATTTTGTGTGTGACACATTTGGGTCCTCTTATGAAGAAAAGATAGGTAAAGAAGTACTTATTTTGCTGTATACAGTATGGGGAAGAAATGTTATTGTTTTATTGATAAAGGAGAAATGTGATTATGAATCCAGCCTTGAGCATGATGCTTCTGTACTCTGCATAGGGAAGGTTAAGAATGCTTCTGAGTTGTGCTCCAGAATTGGGCTAGGTATGGGGGCAGATGGCACTGCTGGGCAGCAAGGAGAGGAGGAATGTGGGTCACATTTTCAAGTCCTTGATGGTGGATTCTATAACCTTAAACACACATCTGATAACTTGACAAACATAAAGATGTTTGTTAGCTTTTAAAAATAAAAGCAAAAAAGAGCAAAAGCAATAGAATCCAGACTAAGAAAAATTATTTTCCAGGCAGTTACTGACCATTACAAAGTTGTTTTCTTGTGTTCATAGTGACAAGCCACCCAGCTGCCAAGTTATTTATTACAGTGTAACAGCTGCATTCCATGGGTATGGATGCATTCAGTAAAATCCTTTAAGCTTTCTTTCAAATAATATTTTTATTAGCATCAGTGATTGTGTCTCTATTGAGTAGTTCAGCATATAGTGAGACATACTGTTTATCTTTAGCCAGAGCTCAGAAAATGTTGCTGGAACAGTGCAAAGGAAAGCCATTTTGTTTGGGTCACACTGGCTTAAATCATCATCCCTTCTATTAACCTGCCTTTTACCTAGTGTGGAAACAAGACACCACTGTGCAGAAATGAGAAAGTGGGATGTAAGGTCCCCTCTCCATCCCTGTTTTCCCTCCCCAACCTCTTTGGCACAGAGAGCCTCCTTGCCTCTGGAAGCAGGAAGGAGGTGCTTATAGCATCTGGAGTAAACTGCACTAAAGGTCTTGCTCTAAGGGTCATGGCTGCCAGTCAATTGAGCCCGTGTGGATGGCACTTTCATTTCCTTCCCTCTCAGCTGGAGGAAAGCGTTGTCCCAGGGTTCTCCCAGGCGGGAAGGGGTCCTCGAGGAAAAAGACTGGATTTGAGCCTCTGATCAAATACTTGCCAAGGTGCAGGAAATAGATTCTATCCTTCCCACATGAAGGATTTCTTCTCTCATGTCCCCTTTTATCCAAATATGCGGCATGTGCGTGACTTGTGCAGAGAAACACATTAATTATCAAACACCAATTGCATATTAGCGTAGCTTAGTTCATCATGTTCCCCTTAGAAAAGAAACTTTCTCCTTCTGAGTAACAATATAAAGTAGTGGTGGTGGTGGTTTTTCCTGCAGGGAGAATAATAGACATCTTGACGTGACAGATTCTGTGTAATGGGGAACCTTGGTTAACAGAGCCTGCTGATTTCACAGAAAATAATGTGATTTCTGAAATCATTATTTAAGGAGCACATTGAGGTGTTTTTGTTGATTTTTTTAAAAATGAGGACTTCACCTGCTGTACAGGGAGGAGTGAAGTAAAAGTGCCAGGAAATGAAAGCCTGGTGAGGGAAATTAGAGATGACTAAGTTTTCTTAAGAAGCTGCATCTAACACTGGGAATAAAGGCTGCGGTTGGAGAGGGGCCAGCCTAAGAACAGGAGCTGACTGTACTCTGTGCCAACTCCAGTGGGCAGAACTAGCAGAGGGGAAACTGAAAAAGGGCAGTTGAGGAGGATAAAAGTGGATAGAAAGGAGGCTATTAATTCAGAGTCTTTAAGAATAATTTGTGCTTTTATACTGCAGCTGTTATTTAAGTTAAGGGAACCGAAGTGGGGAAAAGAAAGGATGGAACCACAAGTCTACTTCTAGAAGAGTTGCTAATAAAGAACACAGACCTTTCTCTGTCTCTTCATCATCAGGCTTTATTTGTTCACTGCATAATTCCCTGTGGACCTTGCTCCTCTAAGAGGGCATCTGCTGAAGAAAGCTACACTGATATGTTATTGGGTATTGTACACTCACTGTGTTTCTCTGCACAGGTAGTATATTTGTATTCAAAAGGGAGTCCAAACTTGAAGAACTAGTTTATCAGGGGACAATGGTAAACAATTAGGTCAAAGCCAAGTTTTGTCCCTCCTATTCCTGTTATAGATCCATTAGTTTTGAGTTTGAAAACATTATCCTTCTAGATTTCTGTTGAACTGTTCATTATATTGCTTATA
The DNA here is from genome assembly GCA_963574885.1 of Lepilemur ruficaudatus. Taxonomy (NCBI): domain Eukaryota; kingdom Metazoa; phylum Chordata; class Mammalia; order Primates; family Lepilemuridae; genus Lepilemur; species Lepilemur ruficaudatus. The sequence goes on from CAUYRT010082014.1 coordinate 3,492, forward strand.
CGTGTGGGGTGTAAAATGGAAAATATTATTATAGAAAGGTGTAAAGAAATAACAAAGGCAGGATACAAGACTGAATGGCAGAGATATGTGAGCTTATGGATACCCTCACTCCAGCTAGCCCCAATCTTGGGTAAAAGCAACTTCAGAAGCTGTAAGTTTCGCCACTGTGTGAAATTTGAATTGATCATCAACAAAGACTTAACATGGAAGTGATTCAGTCAGAGCTGGCCTCTTGCCAGACTTTTCTAGGATACAATGGATTGTCCTGGAGCTTCTTTATGGCTGTGGCACCTTGTCAGGTGACTCCTAATATAATTGATACTCTGGGGTGTTAGGCAGGGTACAAGAAACGCCCACTTCTAGTCTATAATGAACAGATTTATTTCAATGTGCTTTAAGGTAGATGAATATTGTTCAGTAGAACTTTCTGTGATGCTGGGAATGTTCTACCTATGCACTGTCAAATACACAGCCATTATCCACATTTTTTTGAGCACTTGTAATATGGCTAGTTTGAGGAAATAGATTTTAAATTTTATCTCATTACATTTTAATTAATTTAAATTTAAGTAGCCACATGTAGCTAGTGGCTACTGTGTTATACAGTGCAGAAGTAGACCTTGGAAAATGAGGAAATGGAATAATTAGCAACATTTATCTTTAACATTAAAGAGAAACCTGTTAGCCTGGGGTCATTCATTTAAATAATTTTTTTTTTAATTTTTTTTAGCTATCCATGTATGTCTGTGAGTCTGAGTGACTGAAATATGACCCAGTGTTTCTCTGGGGAACATGTAAATTTGGTCCTAAGGGTAGAATCCTCTTGTTCTCTTTTTCAGCCTCCAGATCGGACTAACAAGTAGGGCTGCTTTCTCTTCCAGACACAACAGGCATTGACTCCCAAAGCTGGATCATGGTTTTTGGTAATAGCGAGAAGCTGGAGTCTTTCCAAAGAATAAAAGCTTTCCTTGAAGACAAGACATTCTCTAGATACTGGCTATGGAAACAAGTAGAGGCCTCTTAAGTAGAAATAATAGCAGCCCTCCCTTCAACTCTCCTCAGGAATGACAGCATTAGTGGTTTGAATACATTAAAAGACCGGATCACTCTATCCCCACTCCAGGCAAATCATATATATGCATATTTTTAATTCCTTGCCCTTGGTCAACCAACAAAAGGGAATTGGGACTGAAATCCCATGTGAGCCTCCTTGGAATTTAAAGTCTACTTTGCTGAGACAGGATTAGGCAAGATAAAGGAAAAAGCAAGAAAATCAACACAAACACAATTAGACTAAACCAGCCCTCGAGTCAAGTCATGTGTAATTTCCAATAGAAAAAGATTTAATTATGCCATCATGACCAAAATCACTTATTAAGTGCCCATTTATATGTGGTGCTGGACTGGGAAGATATACAGAAAAAGTCAGACTTGGTCTCAGCCCACTAAACAGATGATAATGAAACAGAGAGATATTCAGGATGGGAATTAAATACATTAATGAATATTTACATTCATTGCAAATGTAGCCCCCACAGAGCAGCCTTGAAACTCAAATAACTAAAGAACAAAGCTCTGGACTGTTTTCACTTGGATGCAATGGATGAAGAATATGAGAGGGCTGGGGAGGATAGAGGAAGTTGTTTGGATCTGCTGTTCTCTCTGTGATGTATGTGATATGCTATTTGTCCATTGGGGAAGGTGTGTGTGTGGCAGGGAGTGTAGAAGGGCTAAGTTCAGGACTTACTCAGCCTTGAAGCTGTTCTATTCCTGCTCCAAACCAGAGAAACACAGCAGAGCCCTGCCTCTCCTTACAGCATGCACTAGTATAGGTCACAGAGGAAGAGAGAGAGTGAGAAGAAAGAAAAAGGGAGGGAGGAAGAAAGACAGAAGGAAAAAGGCAGGGAGGCAAATAAAGAATGAAACAGAACAAAAAATTTTTTTTCATTTCTTTGTAAATTTTGGAAAGGGATTTTCCACCCAAGGCCATGTAGAAAAAAGACCAAGAAACCAACAGGAAGAATCCAAGAGTTTGCCTAACCATAGGGGCTAGGAGTACAAAGTAGCTATGAAGTACAGAGGCAGGAATCCAGAAACCAAAGAGATGGGAGAAAGAAAATGGGTTGAGATAAAAAAAAAAGAGGAGAAATTTGGGGCAATTACTTAGAACAGTTTATAGTGATTTGAGGTTCTTTTTTTTTAGGCTGGCACATGCTGAATTTGAAAAGTTAGATGAGCCAGGGAGGTAATGACAGCCAGTGACTTTGTAGGGCACAAAATAGAAATTCCAGCATTGCACAAATTGGTGCAATAGCCAATTAGGAACCACGCTCTAGGATTGTCCATATGTAAATCAAAGTTCCATCTCTGAGAGATTAGGAAGAGAAAGTGTGAGAATTCTTCAAGTGTTCTGGCTCTGACGTGAAGAAGTAATCCTTCTGTCACAGACTGGCGTGGGGCATGGAATGGCCTAGACCAGAGACAATGGATAACATAAGAAGAAGGAAAATCTAAAAGAACACAGGGGTTTTCTCTTAAGTACAATTCCTTAAATGTCTTAACCTCACTAAATCCAATGGAAAATTTTCAATCTTTGCTTATTTTCTTGGCCACATTTGATAGTATGGATCAGTGTGACCCCTTTGAAAGCTTTTGGCATTGGTTCTTGTGACATCACATTCTCTTGGCTTTCCAACATTCTGCAGGAGGCCAGTCTCCCTCTTCATTTGACATCGATTTCTTTATGGAGCCCACAGATGGTCTTCAGGCAGTTGATGAACTCCTAAAATTGTGTATGAAATGTTGCTTGTGTGTATTTAAGCAGTTTTTTCCTTTGGAAAGAGGGTCTTAAGCTTTCTTTGGATCCTCAAAGTAGTTCTTCATGCCAAACAAAGTTAGTTGCTGCTCTATTTGCTCTCCTTAGACAATCTCATCCTCCCTTGAGGTTTCATTTAATAACCTCTATATAACAAAGACTTCTGAATCCATATCTGCAGCTTATTTCTTTCATCTGTGTGTTAGATGCATAGATCTAACTCTCTACAGGAAAATACCACTTGGTACCTAAAATTCAACATGTTCCAGATCAAACTTATCATCTTTCCCTACTCTCCTCTTTGACTTGTGTTTTTTATTTTGATTAATGACAGTATGTCTTCTTAAAGTTCTGAAATAGTAAACTTTGAGACAAGGATTTGAGCATGAAGGAGTAGGGAAGTGAGACTGGGAAGGAAAATAGTCAATGAAGTGTACATAATCATGCCAGAAACCACTGTGGGAAACTAGCACTTACTCCTCCTGAAGAAATTCTGTGAACACGATAGAACATGTGACTCAAAGTTGGGATATTTATACATCAGCTCTCACCAGTCATTTATTGAGGGCTGCTCTCAGTGGGTGTTACTTCTCCAGCACTCCTGACTTCCTGCGTGGATGGGCAAAATGTGCTTCAGTGGCTAGAGAAAGTCCTCAGGCAAAGGAATGTAGAAGCTGTGAGCTGGAAACCGGGTTGGCATTTTCTAAGGTAGTAAAGGCAAGAGGAAAGGGTGGGGGGCACAAACAGCAGGTACTATGACCATCCACCCAGTTGGTCAGGTTAGAACCTGAGCATAATCCTTGATGTTTTCCCCCCTCTTCTTTATTCCTCATATGCAATTATTCAGCAGGGACTGTTGATTCTATCTCCTAACATCTCTCAAATTCATCTACCTCTCTTTTTAATCCCCATTTCCTCTCAGTCTAAGCCACCATCATCTCTCACCCAGACATTCCATAGCAGCTGCCTTATTTATTTATTTTTAAAGAGAGAGTACTTTCTTTCTCTCTTTGCATTCTTGCCTCAGCTCATGAGATGGGAACTTCTACTGGTCTTTCTCCCCTCAGAGAAATGCTGGTTAATACCAACACTGCTACCCTTTCCATGAGGTTTTGTGGAGGAGAGCTTGATATTCTTTCAATTCCTTCCCACTCCTGATTTTATTTAATGCCACACAAAGACTATTGAATTTATCTGAGAGGTAATATTGGGGTAAAGGTCATTGTTTAGCACAACACTCTCTCTTTCTCACCTAGGCAATGTCCTCCATCTGTCTGCCTGTGAGGCAGCACCCTCTTCTTTCCACTCTCGTTTCCACATGGTAAGCTAACCAGAGAAAGCCTTCTCTACCTTGAAATGGAGTTTGTATGTTTCAAATTCATCCAACTGGATAAACTCAATTCAAGTGGAAGGAATAGGAAGAGCCATTAGAACTTGAGTCCCAGTTGCATTTAATTCAGGCTTACCAACAACAAAGCAGACAACAATAATGTATTTTAATCCACATCTGTTCCTTGTGGAACCCAGATTGTCAAGAACCCAGAGGTGGGAAAAGGGATGTAATTAATTGACATCTTTAAAGGCCAACAAGTCCCTTTGCTTCCAGTTTTGTTCCTCTCTAGTTAGGGATGACCATGTGTCATGGTTTATTCAGAATAATGCTTATGCCTGTTGTTCTGGTATAACTATTAATAGTATCTTTTCAGAGGTTCTAGCATAAAACTAATGAAACTCACTTACATGAACACTTCCAAGTCTCTAAGGCCATTTAAACAACTTTGTGATGTTGTACCCTTTTTATCAAAGAGGGCCAGCTAAAGGCATATAATCTTCTGGTGGATAAGCTTGGATCTACCTTTATACCTGCTTCTACTCTCAAAAGTGCCCTTTTTGGATAAATAACTTATATCTATAATATATCAAGAACTCTCAAAACTCAGTAATAAGAAAACAAATAATCCAATGAAAAATAGGCAGATGTGAAGAAAAATTTCACTAAAAAAGATATATGTATGGCAAATTCACAATGATATATCACCTTGCACCTGCTAGGATGGCTATTATCAAAAAACAAAAGATAACATGTGTTTCCAAGGATGAAGAGAAATTGGAACCCTTGCATACTGTTGTTGGGAATGCAAATTGATGCAGCCACTATGAAGGTTGGGTGTTCATCAAAAAATTAAAAATAGAACTACCATATAATCCAGCAATCCCACTTCTGGTGTTTATCCAAAAGAATTGAAATCCGAATTTTAAAAAGATATCTGCACTCCCATGTTCATTGCAAGACTATTTACAATAGCCAAGATGTAGAAACAACCAAAATGTCCATTGACAGATGAATGGATAAATAAAATGTGGTATATACATACAATGGAATATTCTTCAACCTTAAGAAAAAGGAAATCCTGCCAGCATGCTGGCAAGCACCTGTAGTTCCAGCTACTCAGGAGGCTGAGGTGGAAGGATTCCTTGAATCTACATGTTCGAGACAAGCCTGGGCAATATAGTAAAAACTTCATCTCAAAAAAAAAAAAAAAAAGAAAGAAAGAAAGAAAAAGGAAATCCTGCCATATGTGACAATATAGATGATGAACCTTGAGGACATTATGCTAAGTGAAATAAGCCAGTCATAGAAGGACAAATGCTGCATGATTCCATTTATATGAGGAATATAAAGTAGTCAAGCTCATAGACGCAAACAATAGAATGATAGTTGCCAGGACCTTGGGGGAGGGAGAAATAGGGAGTTGTTGTTCAATGGATATAAAATTTCAATTACGCAAGATGGGTAAGTTCTAGAGATCTGGTGTGCAACACTGTGCCCATTGTTAATAATACCGTATGGTACACTTTAAGGGAGTACATCTTATGTTAAGTGTTCTTACCCCCACCCCCCTCCGACTTACACAAAAGTGTCTATGTGAACAATAAAATATATGATTACCCTACATCTAACTTGTACCTCCCTTGGCATTACTTACATGATCCAGCCTTGGCTTTCCTTCCTTCTGTCATTGCCCATCTCCTTCTCCTGATCTTTTAACTTCAGGCTTTTCTTTTTCTGCACTCTGCTCTGCCTCACCCGTGTGTGTCCCCAGCTGGAATATGCTTCCCTGTCTGCTACCTGATTCACTGGCTAGCTCCTACTACTTTGGGGTTCCTAACTTTGTTATTACTCCCTTTTCGAAGTCTTTCCTCACCATTCTAGCCTAGGTTAGTGCTCACAGCACTTTATGATTTCTCTATTATGACACACGTTGCACTGCATTGCCATTGCCTATGAGGGTGTCTGCACCCCTCCTAGACTGTAAACTCTATCCAGGCAGGGATTGTGCTCTGTTCATATTTCTGTGCCCAATACTTGTGTAACTTACTCTATGCACACTTTGGACTCTTAGGAGATATTTGTTGAAACAACGAAAATATATAGAAAACCAACGTGTACCTTCATTATATATGTTCCTTAGTTTGTTAATGTAGTACAAGGGTCATATGGATGAATTTCACAGTAAAGTTTTTAAAAATTATAAGACACTTTAAATATAAAATTGCTTGTACAGATAATGAGTAATAGCTGTTACCTGGAAATGGGCTGAGCAGCCTTTATGGGGTAAGAAAGGACATGAACGCACTGACTTGAGAATACTGGAGAAAGTAGGGAGGACAGGTCCCTGAGGACAATGGAGTGGGCCAAGTCACGGCAACCTTTGACTTGAACCTAACATGTTCAAGGGACAGTGAGCAGAACAGTTTGACTCAAAAATGCTAGAAGTAAATCAAGATGGAATTCTAAAAAATGTTTAACCCACAAGAAGGCAAGAAAACATAAATTCAGTAATAAGAAACAAAAGAAACAAACAGAAAACAAGTAATACTTAAGCCCTAACATATCAATAATGAGCTTAAATGTAAAATGGTCTAAATGTACCAATTAAGAGAGACTGACAGAGTGAACAAAGAACATGATCCAACTATATACTGTGTACAAGAAACTCACTTTAAATACAATAGCATGTGTAGGTTGAAAGTTAAAAGGATGGAAAAATATATATCATATTAACATTAATTTAAAAATAAGCAGGAGTGGCATTTTAATATCCATCAAAGTAAACTTCAGAGCACAGAAAAATGCCAGGGACAGAGAAAGACATTCCATAATGATAAAAGAACCAATCCACTAAGAAGACATAATGATCCTAAATGTGCACACAAAAAACAACAGAGCTTCAAAATCTGATAGAGCTGACGGAAAATTTAGATAAATCCACAATTATAGTTGGAGATTTCAACACTCCACTCTCAAAAATTGATAGTACTACATTAAAAGAATAGTAAGGGAATACTATGTATGTTAGAGTTCTCTAGAGAAACAGAAAAAATATGAGACACATATCTAGAAAGACATTTATTATAAGATATTGGCTCATGCAGTGTTGGAGACAGAGAAGTCCCCTGATCTGCTGTTGACAAGCTGTTGACAAGGAAGGCTGGTGGTGTAGTTTGAAGACTTGAAAGCTAGAGGGCTGATGGTATAGATCCGTGTGGGTCTAAAGGCTTGAGAACAGAAGGTTAGTGTCCCAGCTCAAGCAGTCAGGCAAAGGAAGGACAAATCCGACCTTCCTCCACCTGTTTGTTCTATTCAGGTCCTCAAGTAATTGGATGATGCCCACTCACATTGGGGAGGACCAACTGCTTTACTGAGTCCCCCAATTCAAATGCTAATCTCTTTAGGAAACACTCTCCTGGACACACCCAAAAGAATGTTTATTCAGGTCTCTGGGCATTCCATGGCCCAGTCAATTCTGTGACATATAAAATTAACCATCACATTGTGAACAATTGTACACTCATAAATTCAACAACTTAGATGAAGCAAGCCAATTCCTCAAAAAGCACAAACTACCAAAACTCCCCAAGATGAAACAGAAAATCTGAATGGATCTATAACTATTAAGAAAATTGAATTTATAATTGAAAGCTTCCAAAAGAAGTAATCTCCCTGCCTAAATGGCTTCATTGGGGAATTCTATCAAACATTTAAAGAAGAACTAGTTCTAGTTTTATACATTCTCTTCCATAAAATAAATGATTATGGCTATTTTAAGCCAGTAAGCTTTGGTGTGGGTTATGTATCAATAGATAACTGAAACATGAGGTCACTTACATTCTCTTCTCATGGTCCTATTCTATTGTGTAACCCATGTCAGTCCAAATTGGTCCCTTCTTGTAGAAGAGCTATTGATATTAATTATAGAGAATTCGGCTGGTCTACGGACTGCAGTTGTCCAGTATCCACACTTGGCCTACACAGTTGGCCAATGCCTTACTTATATCACTCTGATATTCCTGTTTCTAAATGGTTTATCCCTCAGCTCAGGCAATGTAGAAACTCTTCCTAGGACACATTGAAGTAAAGTAAATCTCAGAGCACACTCCAGCTACTATCATCCCAAATACCTCTGTCTGTCTTAGGCCTCTGCTCTGTTCAGAGTGGCTGTGGAGCCTATTCTGCCTTATGGTAGGGGGCAATCTCAAGTTGCTTATTATGATTACAACTGTTATTTACTGCTAAGATTCATTGACTTCTGTGTTGGGACTACATATGTATTCTTTTGTAGCATTTTCTGTCTGTGCCTGTTAGAAATTCTGGATTGGAGACTTCTGAAGTTTGGAATACATGGGGAGCAATAAGAAAACCCAAAAAACTCATTGCTGGGTCATTCCTCAAGTCCCAACATTGCCAGGCAGTCCACCCTATTCCTTCTACCTTTCAGAGTTTTCCTATGCTTTGTTATTGTGTTATATACTTGGTTATGTCCAGGTTTTTATTTTAATTGTAAGAGAGAAGACCTGGGATGAATTAAGCTACTCCATTTTGGCCAGAACTAGAAATCCATAACCATTTATTTAGCTTATGTGTCTGCAATTTGGTCAGGACTCAGTGGGGAAGGCTTGTATCTGTAGCTTGTGGTATCATCTGGGGTGACTCAAATGGGGAACTGGAGGATCCACTTTGAAGATGGCTCATTTCCATGATTATTCAGTTGGTGCTGGCTGTTAGCTAGGAGCTGAGCCAGGGCTGAAAGCTAGGGACCTTAGTTCTCTTCCAGTGTGGTGGCTGGGTTCTGAGGGCAAGCATCCCATGAATAAACCAGGCAAAAACTACATTCTCTTTTATAATAGCCTTAAAAGACACATAGTATCGCATTTACCTAGTCAAAAGCAAGCCTTGATTTAAGGGGAGAGAACATAGACACCAATCTCTCAATGATTGTTGAAGACTTATTATAAGAAGCCAAGTGGCATGGCAGATATTGTTGTGGCCATTCTGGAAAGTATAATCTGTCATACCTGGAACCAGGGTGATAAAAGCAGAAACTCTGGCAGGCCCAGGACAGTGATGACTCTAATAATCCTCCCTCATGTAAGAGATTCTTAAGTGAGGAGAGCTTGGAAATTATTATTTTTTTAAAAATGTAGCAATTAAGAGCATAGGCTTTTGAATCACTTGTCATGGGTGCAAATCCCCTCTCCCACTTCTTGGTTGTATCCCCTTGGAAAAGTTGATTTATTTCTCCCTGCCTCATTTTCTTTATTTTCAAGATGATAGTGATAATAATTACTGAGTAGGGTTTTGTTAGTATTTAATGGGTAATGAATAGAAAATACTTAGCACAGCAACTGGCTAAATGATTAAGATATGGTAGTTATTGGAGTTTTAGATGTATCTATCACAAATATATATATTTTGTGCATTACTAGGACTTTTATGATACTTCTCACATGAATATATAGAGGAATACACATTAGGCTTTAATTGTTACTATTTTCAATGAACATTTTGGTTTCCTTCATAAAGTTCTCTGTTAATGAATCCCTCTAGGTGTCATTAAATATAGCTAATTCAGATAGGAAGTTTCAAAATGGAAATTGCTGCCAAGATCTTGGCCCACTGAAAGGGGAGAGGAGAGGAGGTAAGCTCCTCCCTCACAAAAAGCTAGCTGCCTTCATTAACAACCTACACACCCATGAATATCCCATACCTATTACTACTATGACACCCCACAGAGTAGATGCTCTTTGAATGTGTCTGTGGCTTTTAACTGTATTCTTATTAATACAAGTCTGCCAGAAAACTCTTGGTTGAGCATTGCTAGAAATTACATATCTAAAAATTTCTTAGTAGGGAAGAGCTGGGTAATAATACCACTTAATCAGGAGATACCAGTGGTCTGGCTGTGCCTGTATTTGCAGAAGTCCTGGCATCTCATAAATTTCTGGGCCTGCTAGATTAAGCAAATGACTGATATTCTGATGCTCTGAATGCAAACTCCCTGGTCAGCCAGTTACTCTGATGCAGGCCCAGATAAATCTCCAGAACTCTGTTTCCCTTCCTGAAAAATAACATTCTCCTTCTTCACCTCTCATTTCTCTTGCTGAGTGGAGGAAGTGATATCTTTATGACCCTACGAGGCAATGCATGATTTAGAAGAGCTAAGTAAAGAGAGCCATAAACAATGATTGGGATGCAGAGCACTCGCTACCCTCTAATATATTTTCTCTCCATCTGACTTTAGACGGAAAAGAAAAAGTTGCTGTTTATTTGCAGGAACAATATTTTTATGGCTCAGCTTTATCAAGCTAGGTTTTGAGTCTGTTTAACATAAATTTCTCGCAGTTAAACCTCAATTCCACCTAAATATTCTAAAGTAGAAGTATAAATTAATGAAAGTTGGGCAAGGTAAATATTTCAGTAAAATTATCTATGTGGTAGCCTCTATTGAGGCTTCAGGGTCCGCTTGGCCCAACATGCCCAGAAGAAGGTGGGTAAGCCCTCTCCCCTGTCCCTCAGACTTGTAAACCAACTGTGGGGATCCTCCAACCTCTCCATATTATAAGATGCTTCCTATACTAGACTTCCTCTCCTTCCTGGCACTATTATGCATGTCTAGCCTACTGTTTTGTTTTTGGTCATCCTCCCCCCACCCAAAAGCAGACCCTGAGATGGGGATTTGGAGGAAGCTTATTTGGGACATGCCCAGGAAGCACTGAGAGAGAGAGAGAGAGAGAGAGAGAGAGAGAGAGAGAGAGAGAGAGAGAGAGAGAGAGAGAAGGGAGGATGCTAATATAGGGGGTGTGTTCCCACTGAGTATATTCTGAGATACTGTGTGGAATAATCCTCAAAATTGAGAAGCAAGAAATGGTGGTACTTTTCTGTGCAACTCACATTTCTCTTTGAGGGCTTCTCCCAGGGGTGTTCATTCCTTAACATTTCCAGTGTGTCCTGCAGGTGAGCTGAGCATTCTCCTGTAGCCAGAGAAAGACCTCAGACAGAGTTGCAGGTTTTTGCAGCAGAAAGTCACTGTAGGTGTGCAGATAACAATAAGGAAACTGTCCACTGAAGCTGCACATAACCTCTTGAGTGGATCAAGGGAACATGAGTGTGGCAACAACAGTGGCTTCAACACCCATATTCTGCTTCCTTTATCTCTGCTCAATTATATCTCTCACCACAACACCAAGCCCTCTCTTACCTTGCCTTCCGAATATCATGATAATTAGCTCCATCCAGTGACATTCCCTATTGTACTATCCAAACTCACATGTTTAAATTACCTGTTTGGCCTTTGTAGGTGTTTACTTTGTGATCCCTGGAATAAATAAAAAGTGTGGACATGGCTGATGATGGATAAGGTTTTGGGAAGTCAGAGTGATTGATGTGACTGTGGGTAGGAATAGCAGAAGTTGAAACTAGGAAAGGAGACTGGGACCGAATCATGAGGCTTTGGAAACTTTGCTAAGGAATGTGAGCTGTGCCATATATTTCATGATGAATATAGTATGACTTTTAAAGTAGTATGATCATTAGGCATTAGGGATAGATAACCCTGGAGAAGTATGGTAGGAATTATAATATGTGTATGTGTATAAGTGTTTAAAGCCCTCCAGGTGATTCTGATGTGGCTCCTACTTTGAGATCCACACACAGGATGAATAACAAGGGAAGCCATTGAGAGGCAGACACCAGTGAGGGGCTATGATGATTAGTTTCATGTGTCAACTTGGCTCGCCTACCCAGTTATTCAATCAAACAGTAATCTAGGTTTGATTAAATAATCTAGGTGCTACTGTCAGGTGATTTTGCAGATGTAATTAAAGCCCCTAAGCAGCTGACTTTAATCTCGACACAGCATCCGCAGCGGATCTGATCTAA
>CAUYRT010082019.1:0-33278 GCA_963574885.1 Lepilemur ruficaudatus
TTTTTTTCTATATATTTTTAGTTGGCCAATTAATTTCTTTCTATTTATAGTAGAGATGGGGTCTCGCTCTTGCTCAGGCTGGTTTCGAACTCCTGACTTTGAGCGATCCGCCCGCCTCGGCCTCCCAGAGTGCTAGGATTACAGGCGTGAGCCACCGCGCCCGGCCTGGCTTGGCTTTCATTGTGATTAAGGAGTGGGATTGTGGTTAGGGTTCCCACATGGGTCAGGGCTTGTGTGGGTTGAATTTACTGCCAGCACCAAAGGAGGAGCGCCCAAGTTTCCTGTTGGCTTGCCCAGATATGGGGAGAAGGGATACAGGCACGATAGGGCTGAAAGCTACCAGCAGTCAAACATCAAAGATGAAGTCAGACTGCTTATTACAAAGCCCCAATCGAAATCCTCCTGGGCTCCCTCAGTCATCATTCTCTCTTCTGAACTCCCAGCATTCCACGTATGATGTCTCATACTGTTACTTAACTTTTCCTAAAATTGATTTATGGAAATAAATTCAACTGCTTTAGAGTCATACTTCCACGGGGTGAATCCAAGTTTTATAGGTCCTGAAGTGTATACAATTTGGAGTGTGGCATGAACACCCCAGATTTTCCTAAAGATCCTCTTTGTGAAAAGGAATATAAAATAGGTACAAGGTCTTGAAAGGGACTGTGCTTGTGAGGGGCCCTGAAGCTTTAACTTTGTTAGCTTTATGGTAAATCTGCTTCTGCATTCCTTTTATGCACTTAAAATTAATTTCTTTTTTACATTCAGTAAAGTTTACTTCTATTGGTTATAGTTCTATGAGTTTTTACACATGCCTACCTACATTCTTGTAATCACTATGACAGACGGTACAGAACAATTTCAAAACAGCAAAGAATTTCTTATGTTGCTACTTTGTATCCAGACTCTCCCACACCTTCTTGTATGTGTTGACTTCTCCGTTAGATTGTAACACCATAAAAGCAATAGCTTTGTCATACTGTATTTCTCTAGCACAGTGCTTGATGGGCAGTGGGCACCTGGTAAGAGGTTGTTATTAATGACAATGAGAAAGATGACATTTTGTTTTACACTAAGAAGGGATTTCTAGTAATGAACAAAGATATTAAGTATAATCTCTGACAAAGATTAGATAGGAAGCCTTCCATTAAAGTAAGTCAGATTCACAAAAATTTAAAAATTACCATGTTTTATTTGAGACCATCAGTAATGAAGTTTGTGAAATTCAGCTGGGTTTGGGATCCCTCACTTTAATTTCATTTGACTTAATTGGCACAGCATAATGCCTTGAACATGTTGTAATGTTTAATAATACTTGGTGATTTAAATTAGTGAACTACTATAACTAGCTGAATTAGAAGTTACTAAGGCAAAACTCCAGCCAGCATTCTTTTAAAAATATACCTTTTCAAAGAAGCAAGTTGAGAAGGCAGAAGGAAATGTCTTTTGCTGAAATATCAATTGAGATATTAAATAACTTCTTTGTAACTTCAGTGTCCCAGTATCCAAAATGATTCTGTGTAGTACAGATCAGATCAATTTTGACCAAGCTCATCTACAAAGAATGTATACCTGAATTACTGTTTTGGTAGTAGAATCACCACTACTAGACCTTAAATTTTCACTTGATCTGAAATTGAAAGTAGTTTTCCAAACAAGGAGAAGAGGAAGCAAAATGCTCTTCTCATTTCCTTAACGGCTGATGATGAATTGTTTTCAAATATCACTGCACACCTGACCTTCAGCAGGAAATAATTGTGCTGTGGTTTGCTCATTGCAGAGCAAGGGAAGGGTCACACAACGGGGCATTCCAGATAAAAGTCCAATTAATCTCAAAATAGTTCCTTACAGAGTAAAGAGAAGAAGCTACGAAAGCATAAACTTTAGCTCCCGAGTGCATCTTCTTTCACTGTGATTAATTGTATTAACCAGTGTGAATATAATCTGAGAGGAAGGTCAGTTCTGTTCCCCTCTGTCTTCGTATCACTCACTTGATAATCTAACCATCAGAGTGTCATCAACAACCAAGTGGTTTCCTTGTTTAGCAGGACAACAAACAGAAGGGCTTGTGAAACTTGCAAGAAAAAGCAGTCTTAGCAGCAGCTGACAGCCAGCCAACATAGAGTTCTCTGGAGAATCAAAGACATTTTCATCCCCATCTATAGGCCTGGGGATTTGAAACAGTGCGATCATTCCCTGAAGAGGAGCACAGGTTTACAAAATGCCATCTTTCGTAATAGTGCCATATAATGCATTTTAAAGCTGGCTAACAGTTGCTTTATTCACCTTTATGTGAAAGATTTATCTGCATAGGCCAGACTTCAGGCTGTGAATTATTTCCCATTGTGTCTAAAATGATAAGACTAGTTATTTCTTGTGTTCAATCCTTGTGGGGAATTAGGTGGCCATTCCTTTGCCTCTTTGGTTTCACTCTCCTTAATTCCCAGGCATTTACAATCATCCAAATTGGGTTTGATTAGCATAATCTAGACTTCCCTCTAGAGTCTCCTAATTCATTTGTTCTACGATCAAGTCTCACTTGGACACAGTAAGCCCCTTATTCATCTCGTGTGTCATTCAAATAGATACCAAAGAGAGATGCATAAGATCATTGGCACTAGGTGATAACAAAGGAGTGAGGTTGCAGCATGAGGTTCAGAGACCAATGCAGTAATAGGAAAGATAAAGGCAAGTAGAGGCAACAGAGCTCTGATACTGCTGTATTTAAGATGCATTCTTTTAGCGACTGTTTAGGGACAAAAATTGATGAGAACGAAGTTGTGATTTTTTTAAAAAAAACAAAATTTCTGTAAAATTTATCGAATAAAGGAAGACTTTATTAAAATGAATCTCATGGCTATCCAAGGACGGGAACCGCAGGGTGAAGAAGATTCTCTTTCAAGAGTTACATGGCTTTTTTTTTTCATGGTGTCCCTTTGTGAATTTTGTGATTTTTGCCTGAGAGCTGCTTATTATTTTTTTTTCTTTCTTTTTTCTTTTTTTCCTAGGACTTTGTCTGTGTGAATCCTTTGAGACCTAGGCTGAAGTTAGGATTACCAACCCAGGCACCCTAGGGAGTACACTTCTGTGCTTAAAGTTTTTCAGACTACACAGATAGCATTTGGACTGCAAGGCATGTGAGGACTGGCTTGTGGTTGTGAACACCGGCGGGAGGTTGTTTAAACCTCCACTCAGCTCCAAGATCAAGAGAGACGTGAGGACTAATATCCAGAATACACAAGGAACTCAAACAACTCAATAGGAAAAAACTAAATAATCCCATTAAAGAGTGGGCAAAGGATCATGAATGACATTTCTCAAAAGAAGACATACAAATGACCAACAGATATATGGAAAAAATGCTCAACATCACTAATCACCAGAGAAATGAAAATCAAAACCACAGTGAAAATGGTGGTGATTAAATGAAATGGCTATAATTAAAAAGACAAAATTTGTGTGGATGTGGAGAGAAGGGAATTCTTATGCACTGTTGGTGGGAATGTAAACTAGTACAGCCACAATGGAAGACAGTATGAGATTTCTCAAAAAACTAAAAATAGAATTACCATTAGATCCAGCAATCTGGTTATCTACACAAAGGAAAAGAAATCAGTATCTCAAAGAAATAACTACACTTGCATGTTTATTGCAGCACTACTTTACAATAGCACAGCTATGCGATCAACCTAAGTGTCCGTCAACAGATGAATGGATAAAGAAAATACACACACACACACACACACACACAATAGAATACTACTCAACCATAAAAATAATGAAATAATGTAATTTTCAGCAACATGGATGGAATTGGGAGGTCATTATCTTAAGTAAAATAAGCTAGGCACAAAAGGCAAACATTGTATGTTCTCACTTATATGTGGGAGCTAAAATATTTGAACACTTGATGGTAGAGAGTGGAAAAAGAGATGACAGAGCCTGGGAAGGTTGAGCGGAGGAGAGGGGAGAGAATGAAGAGAAGTGGGTTAAAGAATACAACCACACGGTAAGACGAAGATAGACAAATGGCCACTAAACATATGAAAAAATGCTCATTATCACTAATCATCAAGGAAATCATCAAGGAAATGCAAATTAAAACCACAATGAGATACTACCTTACTGCTATCAGAAGGCCATTATTAAAAATTCAAAACAGAATAGATGCTGGCATGGATGCAGAGAGAAAGTAATGCTTGTACACTATTGGTGGGACTGCAAATCAGTACAACCTTTATGGAAGACAGTAAGGAGATTCCTCAAAGAAATAAATGTCGTCCTACCATTTGATGCAGCAATTCTACTGCTGGGAATCTAACCAAAGGAAGTGAAGTCATTTTGTCAAAAAGATACCTGCACTTGAATGTTTATTGCAGCACAATTTGCAATTGCTAAGATGTGGAATCAAGCTAAGTACCCTTCAATTCATGAATGAATAAAGAAAATGTGGTATATGGTATACTCAGCCATAAAAGGGAATGAAATAGTGTCATTTGCAGCAATGTGTAGGGGACTGGAGACCATTATCCTAAGTGAAGTATCTCAGGAGTGGAAAACCAAGCACCACATGTTCTCACTAATAAGTGGGAGCTAATGGATGGGTACACATCAGCACAAAATGATATAAAGGACATAAGAAACCAAGGAGGGTGTAGGGTGGGAAGGTGAGTGTGGGATAAAAACTTACCTTTTGGGTACAATGAACACTATTCTGGTGATGGGCACACCAAAAGTCCTGGCTTAAGCATTACGCAAGATATTCATGTAATAAAAACACTTATACCTCCTTAATTAATATTTTGAAATAAAAAAATTTAAAAATGTAAAAAAAAGAAAAATGATGATCTTTTCTTTTTGTGCCTTTTTACTTATCCTGCCAAACTTTAATAGGGATGACTTATATAATGAATCAAAAATTATATCCATGCAACAACATAAAAGACATGGTATAGTATTTAAATGTACCTTACTTCCAAGTTCAGATAG
Organism: Lepilemur ruficaudatus; assembly: GCA_963574885.1. Taxonomy (NCBI): domain Eukaryota; kingdom Metazoa; phylum Chordata; class Mammalia; order Primates; family Lepilemuridae; genus Lepilemur; species Lepilemur ruficaudatus. The sequence goes on from CAUYRT010082019.1 coordinate 4,990, forward strand.
CAAATATTGTACTTATTGAAGATAATAGTATCATGTGAGATCACATTTGATAAGTGCAGATTGTTTAGATGATAGTAGATTTTTTACTACCTATGGTTGTAATTGTTTCAGCCTCATCTCTCTAACTGGATAACAACTACCTTGCCATAAGACAAATGCCACAATAGCAAACATTTATTGGATGCTAACTATATAAGACACAAATACTGTCATTAAGCCATAACACCAGCCCTCTGAGGGAAGTATGATTGTTACAATATTACCAATTTTCAGATAAGAAAACTGAGGCAGAGAGTGTGTATGGAACTTGCCTAGGGTCATGCTACTAGCAAATGGTCCAAGCCAAGTGAAATTCTTAACTGAGGCTCTTGGAGCTATAGCTTTCATTGAGTAACACCTTCCAGGGAAGTTTTTCCCATGCACAGAAACAAGATGCCAGAAACATAGTCTACATACTCTACCTAGGAACCTATTATACCATTCCAGCAATTTTCAGCAACTGCTGCATGCACTGCTATAGGTATGTCATTTTCCCACTGTAGTTGGCAGAAGTGAAAAAAAGAGTTCATGGTTGGTTCGGATCAGGGTGGGTATTGGGATAAAACGAGAAGCATCAAGTTAAAATAATTTGGCAATTTGTTTTCATTGCTGAAAAATATATATAAAAGTATGTTCCAGCTCGAAAATATAGTTAAAAAAATTTGTACTTTACACAGATAAGCAGAAGCTACATAGGCTGAACTGGGCCAGGATACCACATGTCAGCTGCTGGGAACTCCAGGTGTGGAAGTACAGGTAGCATAGCAGCAGTAGCCATGGGCCTCTGCCTTAACAGTCTCTGGATATGCCATTAGAAAAGCAAAGAACTTTTCTTTTTTTTCAATTGAGAAAGTTCCATGCACATGTTTAAAAAAATGTACAAAAGGGAATACAGTGAAAAGTCATCTCCCACCCACAACTCTCATTTCCTTTCCCCAGAGACAGCCATTGTTACCAATTTCTTAAGTGTTCTTCTAGAAATATTTTATGCATAAAAGAATATTCAATATTTGTGTGTATACTCTTTGAAACACACACATGGTATCAAATTACACCCGCCTCTCTTTTCTCCCCTTAATATGTCTTGGCACAGTTGCCATATATAGTTGCACACAAGGCACTTGTTTGAGGGGAGAGTGGGAGTTGGAATTTAGTAAACCGTTCTCTGTCGGGAGTCTGGGTCTGCCTGGAAGAGGGCACCTTCTCTTAATTTGCTCAAAGGTGCCATCTTAGGCTCTGGAGTTTGTCCATGTCCACACATATGGATATACTTCACCCTTTTTCATCGTTGCAGAGTATTTTGTTGTAGTGAACGAATGATACTTTATTAAACCATTATAGTGTCCTATTGGTGGACATTTGGGTTCTTTCTAATCTTTTGCTCTTAGAAGAAAATGCTGTAACAAATTTCCTTGTCTAACCAATTTTGTGCACCCATGTGAGCACATCTGAGAAGTAAGTTTGGGGATGCCAATTTTGGGATTTTGAAACATTTGGTTTCAAATGAGGAACGAAATATGTTAATTTTACAAGATCTGAATTCCAGAGATATTTCTTCTTTAATTTTTGTAAACAGTAGTTTTCTATTAGCCTTGATAATTGCTTTCCAGCTGCTATGGGAAGTGTTTGCTTTCTTCTCTTGGGCCCTAATCATCCCCAGCGGGTGCCTTTCCTCTTCAAGCTGTCCTCACCACTCCCAGAACTGTCTCTATCGGCAGGCTCCTAGACTTGAGCAATGCTCTTTCTTGTTCTTGGGGAGGTTCTTATTCACTGAAATTCAGAAGGCTAAAAATTTCCCACCTGATTTCCATGGGAGGGTGTGGTTCATTCTTACACCTCTGAAGTCCTCAGTTTTCCTACTGTTAGATGTCAATAAAGCTTCAGGTTCTCTAAAATACAGAGACAGTATAAGGTTGAAGTGAAGGGATGCACATGAAGGAATTTTTATTCATAGAGGCACTGTGGCATAGTAAACAGGACAAGGCCTTTAGGATCAACTGAATCGGGACTAGAAGTCTTGCTCTGCCATGCTTGGTAATGGATTGTGAAAAGCAATTTGCATATATAGCAGGCAATCAGTAACTGGGAATCATAGTGATGATGATGATGATGATTGAATGAATAAGGAAACAGATATGTCCTGGGAACTGCGCTAGGTGGTCTATAGATGTTAACTGGCGTCACCGCACAGAGCAGACATCCTACCTCCACGTTAAGGAGAAGACCAGAGAGGTGAAACAACTTGTTCAAGGGTTCACAGCTACTAGAGAGCAGGGGTAGTATATAAACCATGTGCTTTCATATGCCAGTTGATGCTCCTTTCCTAGATATGTGTAATAATTTTTTTTTTAGGGAGGTAAGCAATGTTTTAATGGTGTTCTGAATAGTGAGTAAAATAGGTTCATTCTCTCTGTTTTCTATAGACCATTTCTTTCAACTAACTTACATATAGCATTTGAATTTTAAGAGTAGTTTTTCTCAGTAACAGTACAAAAGATGGCTTGTTAACTTGACAGATATACTAACAAGAAGGTTCTGGTTTCTGAAAAATTAATAAAGAAGTCCTCATGAAGAAACCTTTGATCTGCAATTCTGTAAAAAGGTATTGTCACAATAAAGAAGTGCTTTGCTGATCTTCTCTGTAGCCTTGACTGTTTTACTGTGTTGTATGTGTATTTTTTAGTGCATACTTCAGCCCTAAGGAAAGTTTTCTATATTTTTTATCCTCTGTATTTATCTTTCCACCTATGAAACATATCAGGTTCTTAATTCTTTTCTCCATTGCTAAACCAAAATCTTATTTTTCTTATCTTGTTCCAAGTTTATGGTAGTAGATTTTCCTCTTTCTTATCTCTTTTTTGAGAAATATGACTTGTAGGGTACCTTCTTGGGGTAGGAGAAAGGAAGATAAGTCAGCCTTGGGGGAAATGAGGCCATGAAGCTCTGCCTGTTTGGAAAGCTAACACGTGTAGGTAGTTGCATGCCTGACGGTGACCTGCCCTCTGAACTGGATCATTGGTTACACATGTCCTTATAATGGTGTTTGAAGGATTCACTTGATGAATGCTGCTTTCAAAATGGGCAAACATTTTCTCGTTTACTCTTTGTAAACAACATCTTTATTCTTTTTAGGCAGATCTACCATGCTGATCAAGCTAAAAGATGAAACGTCAACGTTTTTTTGTGCTTTATATTGTGAAAATTTAACTTTCAGTGCAACTTGATGCCATTTAAACATTGAATGATAGTTATTTGCATGCATCCGATACAAACATTTACAGGGGCCCACTGTGTGCAGGCATAGCACAAGGTGGATGTATAGATAAAGTAATGTCCCAGTCTATTGTGGATTGGGTTGCCAGATAAAATACAGGGCACCTAATAAAATGCAGGATAAAATTTGGATATCAGATAAACAATGAGTAATTTTTAAAAGTACAAGTATGTCCCATGCAATATTTAAGACATACTAAAAATTATTCATTGTTTATCTGAAATTTAGATTTAACTGGTATCTTGTATTTTAATTTGCTAATTCTGGCATCTCTAATTGTGGGAGACTGACATAAATGATCCCATGACAGTGGGATAAATGCGGTGACAGGGGCACTCTAAAACAGTCCAGCAGTTATCTCTGTGATATTTGCAGAGAAGAAACTCTGGTAGGGGATGAAGGAGAAGCCTGGCCAAAGGATATGTTATTAGGCTGATGGGCCAGAAGGCTGGAGCTTCACAGTGCCCTGGTCTTGGTACATGGGGATAATCAAGCAGAGGCTTGTGAAAATGCTGTGTTATCCCATATGTAGGTTAATTAAAATCCTTCCTGCTCCAGCTCCCATCCCCAAAGACAATCACTCTCAAGAAAACTATTGATGTTGACATTTTAGGTGCATATTGGATCCTGTATTTTATTTGGGTAGTTTAGTTTCCATGTCCTTTTGTCTCTAGCTATCAAAAAAATGGCAAACAAATATTTATTTGTTCAATAACTGTAGTGCTAAAAATACAGTATTCTTTCACCTAGGAAGGGTGGGGGAATAGGCAAGGTGTAAATAGTACAGAATCATCAAACAGATTCCTGCTCTTCATCGGCCCGTTGTGTGTATGTGTGTGGGGGGTGGGGGGGAGGGGAAGCAGTGGAAATGTGGACTGGGGCAAGGAAAACCTAGAACCAAATACTTACGAAAGAGCCCTGTTATTCCAAGCTAAGTCCATCACAACCAAAGACATGGAATTTATTTTCATAGGATTTGACCTTAATACTTAAGTGTTAAGGGAGTAATGTGGGTTTCATGTCCCAAAGGCAGCTGGAGAAGGTGAGTTTGAGTTCAATCTTGAAGGTCTGGAATTTGAGTGGGCGCAGAGGAGGAAAAAGGGCACTGCCCAGGGGGAGAATAACCTATTCAAAGGCATGTTTTAGTATGTCATGTACATGTGTGCATGTGCACGTGCACATGTGTTCATGTATATGTGTCAGGAGGATCACTGGGACAGGTTGGCATGAAGGTAAGAGGGTGAGGCAATCCGAGGACTTAGACTAGGAAATAGAAAGATTATTTGTTAACTGATTAGATTTCAGACTCGATGAGAAAGCTAAAGGAATTTATCCCACCAAACATGAAAATTGACACATGGAAATATCTGGGGCATGTCTGTAAAAGTAGGGCAAGTTAGTGATTTGAGATAACATCTTGGGTAACTCAAGGGCTGTCCCATTTTTGACTGAATTACTCAAGAATTCAGAAAATTGCTTCACAGAAGTTACTTTCTTGCAATCATATTCTGCCAGAGGCTTCTAGTAGGTGGTATATTAGGAAAAACATTTACATAAGGGATGATAAAGAGTCATTTTATTATCCTCCTAATCCATGTTATACCTTAATTGCCCCATGGAAAAATCCTTTTTGCTTGGCCTTCTTTCTTGCACAGAAATATAGATCATGACTGCTGGAAGACGTAACTGCAGTCTTTTGCTGCTGCAGGAAAATGCATTATTGTTGTGCTGGGTGTTTTATTAAAGGTTTCTGAAGAGGCTGAGGCTGAGTATCTTTACCTAAAATTCACAGAAACACCTCAGGCTAAGAGCCTAAAAATTAGAATTATTTACTTGAAATCTCTTCCGTTCACTCTCTGTTGCTCCTTTTCTTTCTCTCTCTTTTCTTACCTTGCTGATTATTTTACTGTGGCTCTGTGCAGCCATAATATTGTCAACCAATCTACTACTTTTAACTACTCTTGACTCGATACCTGAGAGAAGTTGTTTGATTTTTCTTTTCTCTCTTGCTGAGATCAGGGAGGGTAGGAGATTTAACCTGAATATTCCTTTTCCTGAATTAAGAAGGACTAATAGTCTGGAATTCCCAAGAGAAGATAATTTGGAGAATTCTCACTTAGAACAAGCATTCCAGTGGAGGTGTTTTCTCTGCATGTTGATTTCCCTTCTTGTAGGTTATCTCTTTATTGCAGAACCACAGACCTTGAAAGGGTCTCCAGAGGATGTCTAGGGATGGCTCACTGCCTCAGGCAGGCACAGACCAAAAGAGTGGCATGAAGTTAGATTCTGGGCCCAAACAACCATTTGAGAAAGTGCTCCATAAACCTTTGTTGTTAATAAATAAAAAAGATTCTCTGAGATGTTCTGCTAACTTTTACGATCAATGTGATGGCCAGTTACTAAATTACCCCTAGAAGCCGACCATAAATCCACTTTTAAGATGTGTAGTTTAACAGAGTAGTTGTTCTTAGTAACTTTCCACTTTCACACTTAAAATACATAAAAACATATATCCATGTTTCCAAAGGTTTTCATCTCTATGTTAACGGAAAAACCCAAACTCTGTAAAATAGTTTAAAGGGGTTTAATTTGAGCTGAATATATATAGCTGTAACCCGGAGTTTCATAATCTCAAGAGTTCTTGAGAGAGGGTGCCTGAGGTGGCCGGGTTATAGTTTGGTTTTATACATTTTAGGGAGATAGGAAGTGTGGGTATAATCATAAATCAATACATGGAAGGTATACATTGGTTTGGCTTGAAAAGGTGGAACATCTTATAGGTTATTGGTGGGTTTAAAGATTCTTTGATTTGTAATCGGTTAAAGAAATAAAGCTAAAGACTTGGAATCAGTGGAAAGGAATGCTTTAAGATAAGGAAGTCTGTTAATCTTAGAGCAAGCCACAATATACTGACTCAAAGTGATCTGCTAAGCAGGTTGATGGCTTGCTGGCACGACTTAACCTTTGCCTTGCGTGGCCTTAGGTTCTGTCTGCAATTGGTCTAAACTCCCAAAGGGAGGAGAGGAGATCCAGCCTCCCTTCCGTTCATGTCTGGGAATGGAACTCAGTTTTTAGGTTTTTCTGGGGTTCCGTTGGCTAAGAGGGAATCTATTCAGTTGGCAGGAGGGTTCAGGATTTTGTTTTTAGTTTACCTAATGTTGCATGGTTTCCACTATTTGCTAAAATGTTTTAACCTCAAACTAAATATCAGGAAGACCAAAGGATTAGTTCCCAGCCTTTGTACTTCAGCTCCCATTACCACAACCCAGTGTCACCGATTGCATTTTTCTCATATGAAAGCCCAAGTTCTATTACCCAGGAGCATATGATATACTTAATTTTAACTTTTCAGGAAAGGCATTTCATGTCCTGTTAATATTTAGTTTGTGACCTATGATGACCCTCTCTGTTCAATCTATTTTTGGTTACCTCTGGTTTCTCCAGACTTTGCAGGGTAGAATAGGCCTTTGTGGGCCTTGTAGTAATGGTAGAGTGTGTGTGTGTGTGTGTGTGTGTGTGTGTGAGTGACTTCAAACAGTTGCATTTGTCATTTTACTGAAGCACAGATTTGAGTTTCAAAGACTGCAAGGCTGGTGTCCAGAGCCAGTCACATTACAAGTGCCGGTCCTGTCCTCGCATCCTTTCCCAGTGGGGCTTTGTTTTTCTCCAAAGTGGTATTTGCACATTTGGGAGTTTGAGAAAGTCTCAATACCCATCCCTCACTAGTATCATAAGACACTATACCGTGTTAACTGTGTGAAATCACAGTTTTCAAGTGTACTCTGTTTTTAATGGCTATTGTTCTGATGGTTTATAGTTATTTTGTTATTGTTTTGTTCTAAGTAAACTTTTATTGACATATATACTGCATTTGTCTTCTTGGGCTGCTATAACAAAATACCATAATCTGGGTGGCTTAAACAACATTTATTTCTCATAGTTCTGGCAGCCGAAAAGTCCAAATTAAGGTACTAGCTGATTGGGTTCCTGATGAAGGCCCCCTTTTTGGCTTGCAGACAGTCACCTTCTTGCTGTGTCTTTGAATGGCAGAAAGAGAGAGACTAAGCTCCCTGGTGTCTCTTCTTATAAGGACACGAATCTTACCACAAGGACACCATTCTCATGACCTCATCTAAGCCTAATTACCTCCCAAAAGCCCTATCTTCAAATACCATTACATTGGGGGTTAGGGCTTTAACATGTACATTTTGGTGGGGGACAAAATTCAGTCCATAGCATATAGAATACAATACTATTATATTAATAAGTATACAAATTATAAGTACACAGTTCAATAAGGTTTCACAAAGTAAGCAGACCTGTGTAACCAATGTCTAGAATAAAAAATTATCATCAGCACCCAGAAGCCCTCCATCCTGGCCCCAGTGGTACCACTGTCCTGACTTCTAATACCATTGATTAATTTTGCCTGTTTTTGAACTATTGAATGTTTTCTGAAGAATATTCACAGCAGCACTCTTCATAATAGCCTAAAAGTAGAAACAATTTGGTGAACATGTATGCCCATTTCTGTTGCGTTCAGAACCCAACAGGTACGTGTATGTTCAGCTTTATTAGATACTGCCAGAGAGTTTTATAAATTGTTGGAACAATTTATACCTCCATGAGTTTGCAAGTTCTTATTGCTACACATCTTCACCAACATTTTGTATTGTCAATCTGTTTTATTTTAGTCATTCTGATGGTGATAACGGTATCCCATGTGATTTTAATTTGTGCTCCCCTGATGACTAATAAAGGTGAGCATCCTTTCATATTTTTTAAATTACAGGTGCTTTTCATTAGGATTCTATGACTTTTAAGCAGTCATTCAACTTTGTGTCATCTGAAGGACTAAGTTGTGTAATTTTAATACAAGCCTTCATTTCAATGTTACCCTGTGGTGCTTGGACTGATTCTGAGCCACTGATAATTATGCTTTGGTCTGACCTTTGACCACTTAGGTGTTAAGCCATATTTTGATAAGTAATTGATATGAATATCACGTAGACCAGAATTGAATCTTTCAAGGATATTAGCTCTAATTCTGTTGTTATCTGCACAACGTGTAGATCAGCCCTGTAGCAGAGAACTACCACCTTCCAGGCTGGTTCTTTATGGAGCCATGCAGGGTTATTTGAACCTGGTGCATCTCTGGGTCCCATCGCATAGACAGTTTGATGATTTATCCTTATATCTCCATAGGAATTAATGTTGAAGAGATGAATTTGTACTTGTCTTTATTTATTTATAATTTTTTTTCAAAGACTGGGTCTTGTTATATCACCCAGGCTGGTCAAACTTCTGGTCTCAAGTGATCCTCCTACCTCAATCTCCTGAGTAGCTGGGACTACAGAGGCATACCACCATGCCTGGCTAACTTTATGATTGTTATGTCTCATGTCTTTTCCTGCTTACCATGAATCTGTCAGGAATTGTATACTGAGAGGATCCTGAAACATTAGTTGCTTTTAAGTGTTGCCATTTGCAGAGTCCTTCCTCCCGAATAGTCCTTTCTCCTTTTTGTTACGTCTGTTTGAAAATATCAAGCTTTTCAGATGACCAACATCCTCCTGATGCTGGCCAATTTGTCATTGTACAGCAACAGAGTTGGTTATAAAATTCAAGGCAAGGATGCTGGCTTTTGGCACGTGTGGCACTGCATGGTAATCTTAGGGAATGATGTATTACAACTGTCATTCAAAAAGGAGCCACTTTAATAACACATTGTCCAGGGAACTTTGAGTTAATTTTAAAATGACACATTGGAACCATTGTGGACTTTGAAAACTACATGTTTTGGAAACTGTCTTAGAGTTGCCTTTCCTTTAAAAACATGTTATTTGCAATGCTTTTTAGCTGGTGTATCTTTTCTTAAGAATATTGATCTTAATATATTTTTATAACTTGCAGGTTTAGACTTCTCTTTGAGTTTTGTATTTTGATTTGCCATCACAGACACCTCATTTTTTACTTCTAGGAGAAAACAACATTGAACAGCCCCATCTCCTACCAGGTAGCTTCTTGGACATCTGGGATTTGAAAAGGTGCTTCACTTTGATTAGAAGTGTGTTCTGTTATTCTCTATTAGCCAAGCACCAGGTAATTATTAGAAGCATCTTCTAGGGGTGGACGAGCCTTTCAGGAGTGGCTGATTCATGTTGGGATCCCTGCTGAGATGGTCATTAAGAAATGTCAGCCAGTGAGGAACTGGGCACCTGCTCTGCTTGACACAGAATCAAGAACACTTTATTTCTCTTGGGCCAAAAAAAACCAAACAATACAACCCCCACAACCCCCAACCAAACAACAACAATGAAGAGAGGAGTTTGCCTGCTAGGCAGTCTAGGCATGAACCAACTTCTGCTCAGTAAACACCATTCCCTAGAAGCCGTCTCCACCCACCTTCTGATTCTCCTGACCCATCATTCCATGGTGGACAGCGGGGTTGCTCTTGAAGCTCCATGTGATATACTGTCCCTAACTTGTATCTGTGGTTAATTTTGATTGTCCTGCTGGTTGAGGTACTTGGTGTTCAGCTGGGGCTATCACATGCTTGCTGGAGGTACAGAAAAACACATCATTTAGCAGTATTTTTCTCTGTGTATTCAGAGAGCTGAGACTTTTTGGGTAAATAACTCTCAAACAACAGTAAACTTTTGTGAGATGAATAAACATGGCAATTTAGATGTTTATGAACTACTGCAAATCTTTTCTGTATGATGCTTTGAAAAAATGTTTCTAGCTTTGCTTTCTTCCCATAGCTCCTAAATACTTGGGAAGAATTGATTTGAGATGATTAAACATAGCTTCTCCAACTTATTTATTTAGAGAGTGTCATCTCAAATCACATTTTTTGATTTCAAAGAAATGAAACAAAATTCACATTTTGAAGTAATTTGTCATTAGCTGAGATAATAATCTGCTTGGGTTTCTTTTTTATTTTTTTCCTCTATAGACCACATTGGGAGTTTCTACTGGGAAGTTCATACATTATTTTCTCTCAGAAGAATTTGTCAGTAGACAGAAGGTAAGAAGATAGATTAGTTTGCCTTGAGAGTAGCTCTCAGTTACCACAAGGAGGAAGAGGAGGGGGCTGGCTAACTCACAGCCTCTTGATAGTCATTCTCAAACTTTAGTGTGCCTCAGGGGTACCTGAGGAGCTTGCCATATAATATAATTCTTGGGCCCACCTCCATAGATTCTGATTTGGTAGGTCTGAGGTGGGCCTTGGTGATCCACATGCTTTTAGCAAGCACCCCAGTGGCTGTGCTGTGCATAGCACAGAGCCACATGTGAAATACTGACCTAGGGCCTCTTACTGTACAGTTGCTGAAGCCGGTAAGAAGACTGGCCATGGTGAATTCTATTAATATCATAATTAAGACAAAAGCTGTCTCTTTAGATCTAAAATTCTAATCTATATGTCCTAGGCTGGGTTCCCTAGGAGCAGAGCCCAAGACAGGCATTTGGGTGTGTGATTTATTAAAGTCGTCTCAGGAGAGAGTAAGGGAAATTGGCCAGGGCAAGGCAAGGTGTGAGCAGGGATGTGGTCTCAGCTGGAAGCCAGTGTTAGCCCGATCCCATGGGGAACACTGCAGGCTGAATCACACCATATAGTCGGTCTTTGAGGAATGTAGGCCAGATTTTGTACCCCATGTCACTCAGCTACTGGTTACAAGTTGTGCTGGAGTGGATGTAACCTCATGGATAAGGTGACTCCTGCATAAGGTAACTCTTCTGCCTCTAGCAACCAACATTCATGGCAGCTGGGGTGGGATATGCGCCAGCCAGGTGGAGGGGATCCGGGAAGGTCACTATTGGTATTCATCACACTGTGACAGCTTGGAATCACATGGGAGGCTTTTCACAGTATGTCTTCTGGTCTTGGTCACTCTGACTGCTCTTGCTGTAGTAATTTACTTAATATGCTTGCTTCTCTTATGATGCTCTTTATAATTACAAAGGAAAACTTGGACAGTACATGTACTTGGCTTTTTGTTTTTTCATTTTTTTCTTCCTATGCTTTAGTAAAAATTGTCATCCTGCAGCAAAGTGTAGAAAGTATGACAACCTCCTTTGTCAGTTCTGTTTCCTGTTTTCAATGAGAAGAACAATGACTTCAAATATTGAATTACAGATCCTCAGGCTATAGTGAAATCTTAATGTGTTTTACTCAAAGCTCCATTTGCAGATGATTCTGTTACATGCTTCTTGTAATGATATTGCTCGCAGGGGATGGTCCCTTGTTTGGGACTTTCAACGAGAAATATGATGTTCTGGAAACTATTGAACTGGTTGTCATTGGTTACTTGGCTTTATTAAATCAAACAGACTCTTCTAGACTGTGTTCTGTGGAGCACTAATGTCTTCTTTACTGTGTTCTAAAGAAAACAAGTTCTATGTTCAAATAATTGTGTTGATACTCTGTATATGATATTCCCTTCTTGAAGATTCACAAAGCACTTTGGCCTATGAAAGGCTCTGAATATCCTGCAGGAAAGAAACCTTCTTACCTTTAAACCTTCTTTGTTTAAGTGATTGCTTCCCAAATCCATTTGCTCATGGAAGACCCACCTGTCACAGATACCTCCTTCCTTTTTATTTTCTCAGAATATACATTACTATCTTACTATCCTTCATGGAACACAGTTTGGAGAATACTGAAATAAAACTTTATTCTTCATCACATGTTATTAGTGTATTGGTAAGCAGCAAAAAACTGGTTCCACTCTTTTACTTTGTAAAACCAGCCTTCTACATCTTATCTACATGCCAGACAAATGCAAAGCAGATTTGGGGATCAGAGCAGTCTCTGGAGGACAAGGACAGGTTATTTGTTTTCTGTGCTAAAGGGGCCATAGAAATAGAAACATATTTAATGAGGCCTCACTATGGATATATTAGTCTCCATAAAACATTTTATTCAGCTTAACCTACAATTACTTAATGGACAGAGAGTTTCATAAACAGCTAGTCCCTAGCCTAAAATGTTTATTAAGTGTCTGTTTTTTTTTTTCAAGTGACTTCACCAAGGAGAGTCATGCAGGATTGAACAGATAGAATATTAAAAATTCAACCAAGACATACCAGGGCTGCCCTGATGATAGCAACTGTGGTATAATGTTTCTGAGTTCATATGGATTTCCATGTTCTCAGTAAAGGATACCCTGCCATTTCCCAACATTCTTTCATTAAAAAAATTATTCGGATTTTCATGAGTATGTGGCATATCTTTTTGCATAAGAAAGACCCTCATTGTATTTTTTCTAGGGATTTTGAATTGTAAAAGATAGAAGTGAATAAATATTTCTTTAGAAGAAAAATAGTGAGCGAGTTCTTACATTTTGTACAGCACTTTGAAGTTTATAGAAAACTCCCCCTCCCCTTCCAACTATCACTTTTATATTTACAGAAATCCCGTGAGAATGGCAGTATTATAATCACTACAAAAGTGGCCAAGGACTCTTGGAAGGCTGGCCAGAGTAGCCTTACAGAGTTCAGAAGCTTAGTTATCATTCACCTTGACTATTTTCCTAAGTGACAGGCTCTTAAGGATTTTTTTTTTGCACCATAAGAAAATTCTAGGAGGAAACCGCAAGATTTGCCTTCCCTTGCTCTTATTTCCTTCATGCTTATTATGCTAAACCAACTTTGCCTCCAAATCTAGCCACAAGCTTCCTGGTCTTGCTTCTTAATCCACTGTTTAGCAGTAGTCACCTCTTGGATCATGGGAGGGTGGTAAGAATTGTGTATACATGTGTGTGTTTGTGTGTGTACACATGCACACACATGTAGGAGTCAATGGGGGTCAAGTAGTCAGAAGCCATTTTTAGACAGAATCTTTCCAAGGAATATGGATTTTTTCTAATAGCAAGCCCAAGGAATCTATTAATAGGACCTCGGATGCCCAGGACAGGGTAGGAGAGAGTCTGAAAACGCAGGAGGCTGTTGCATGAATATAGCAGACAGATGCCGAGGTCTCGAAAACGGATATAGCCAAGGCAATGAGAAGACAGGCTATATTCAAATGAGATTCCTGAGGTAGAACTGACTGGTCTGGCTGGAGAAAGAGACACAGGACCTGAAGATCATCTGTGTGGTTTCTAGTTTAGCTGGACTCTAATGCTGTTGTCAGAGAAGAGAATGGAGGGGAGAGAAGTGGGTGGGGTAAGGTGGCAGGAAGTCAAAAAGATAGAATTCACTTTAGGACATGCTAAGTTTGAAGTGAGGTATTTAGAAAGCAGCTTGAAATATTGGTCTGAATGACAGAGAAGGAGAATAAAACCTGAGATTTCGATCTGGAACCAAACAGTATATGAAGACCTGGGCAAGGACAGGGGCATCCAGGAGGAGTGCGGTGCTAGGATAAAGCAGCCCACACAACTCAGGTGTGTTACAAATGCCACACATCTTTACAGTTTATAAGTCAACCTAGTTTCATGCTGAGCACCCCTCCTTCGAAGTCTGGGGGAAAACTTAATTCTTTTTTTGAGTTTACCCTCCTTTTATGCAGTATGGAGACATCAGGGTGCAGATTGGTGATCTGGTCCTTGATCGTCCATCCACGCAGGTTACTGCTAAAGGCTGCCGTGATCCTACCAGCTTCCCTTTCTCTGCCACAGCTATGCCATGCAATGCTGCCTGTGGTCTTGTCTACCTAGCTGAGGCTCCACTTAGCCCTTCCACGTGGGGTTTTGTTGTCATCATTGCAGCTGGAAAGGAAAGCAGGCATGGCTGCTCTGGGACCCTTTGGCATGTTTCTTCCTTTCCATGTCTCCTTGAGCCCAGGCATATCTCCTTCTAGTCTGGAAAGGGTGGGAGGGAAGGAAAGATGAAACTCCCCACTCTGTTGTTTCTCACGCTCTCTCCCATCTTCTCCCCACACCATCAAGTTCTCTTAAGGGCTTAAACCTGTTTTTCAGAGAGAGAGAAAAAAAAAGCCAGATGGACTTGCAGGCTATTTCTGTTTTTGGCCCTGATGCATGCTTCCCTGTGGTCATGAAGTATCAAGGCTGCCACCAGCTTGAATTGGGGGAAGGAAGCAAATAAATACAGGGAGGAAAAAGACTAATATCTCAAAATTCTATCTAGCCACAGTGTTAAAGTAAGAAGAGAAAACAAGCCGGCCTGTGGCTACAGAGTACAGAGCCAAGAGAGAACAGAAAGGGAGCATCTGAAGAAGGAGCCAGAAAGCTCCTAGAGGGTGCAACAAAAGCACCATTCCGAGGACACCAAGACACAAGGCACGGTCTCAGGTGAGATGCAACAGGGTGGTAAGTGGACATGCCAGAGGAGGGCAAGTGGGTTCAGAGCCCAGCGTGTTAATGTCTACCTATGGCCCAGTCTGTGGTTGGGAGGAAGCACTGGTCAGATGGGGTTCAGACGGAGCCACTGCCACCCTGTATGTGATGATGTCATGCCACCTAAAGTGTTTTTTTTGCTCTTATATCTTTTATCCCTTTCTCTGATGGTCTCCCACTCTGGACTACAAGTTCCTTGGGGACAGAGTAATGCACTTTACATTCTTATACGCTCAGCCCGTAGCACAATGTCTGATGCTCAGTGGGTTCACAATTTAGATTTAATAAATGACTAAGATCCAAGGTTTTCCAAGAGGGTCAGCATTTCATTTGCCCACCGATAGGGCCGAAATTATCCAAGATCTCAGAGAAGTTTCCCTCCTTTGCCGTGTTGGACTGAAGCAAGAGCTCTGGGACCTGCGCACCTAGGAAGGGGAGCTTCCTTAGGAGAGGATCCAAATAAATATTCTCGTAACTTTGTTTCCAGTGATGAAGGGATTAGCACCATTGGCAGTAAAGGGCAGCATTTGGACACTTGCTTGTTCCCCTCCTTCATTTGTACCCTAATGTAGACATTGGGGTCATAATATATTTTGGAAAGATTTTAACTTATGGGTGCAATTCAGAAATAAATCAATTCATCACCGATCTATATACTCTCTACACAAGGCACTATGAGAAAAACTGGTATACAAAAAGAAGGGGTACGAATACACAGGTATTGTTTCTTAAAAAGCTTCCCGTCTAGAAGAGGAGAATAACACAAGTCAAGAAATGGCTGTAATTCATAGAATATTAAAAGTGCAAGCATTGGAAAAATTAAGGAATGAGGGAGGGAAAGTTTCTACTTAACCAAAACCACAAATTATTCAGAATTTCCTATTTATTAGGTATCCCAATTAAAAGTTGTTTTGCTGAATCTTGAAAAGTAGAAGGACACTTAATTTTTATAGTATACCTTACCCTTTGAAAAAATTCTTCAAAGCACAAAATAATAAAATTTTGGGTGGGGGTCTAGATTATGCTAGTGGTTTATTTCCCAAGAAAGATTTAAGGATGAGAGAGAAGGTTTTTGAAGAAGAGCCAGGATTCACTGTTTCCATTTATGGGAAAGTATATGATTTTTGCCAAGGAATTACACACAGCAGACTGAGTCCATTTTTAGCTTCTGAATCAAAGTTGGAAAGGTACACGGTTTGGAACCGTTTCAGCTGTGTTTGAAGTTGCTCGGAGAACCTTAGGTGAAAGGCAGTATGTAAATCCAAATAAATACTCTTGTTATTTCATTACTGTTGCGATGAGTTATGTTGTCAGGAACACAGGTTGCTGGAATCAAACTGGGAGCGCAAGGGGAATGCGTAGTCACCTAAAGATTGTATTTCACAGCTGTAAACACCCAAAAGAACTTCTGGCAGAGAATTGTCAGCTGTAAATTTACAACCTGCACAGGCATCCAAGCTTTGTTGGAAAAAAATATCTCCTGAAAATATGTTATTCTAAATGTTTGCCTTCTAAGGGAATCTTACGTATTTTTAGTAAGCATGGGAGTAGGGAAGGGCTTGAAAGGGAAGGAGGGAGAGTCTCAAAAGCATTTTGAAGGACCTGTAGATTTTTTCTTTATTTTTTCCCCTTCCTAACATGCCAACTTTCAGCTTCCTTATAAAACTAGCTGTTTGGTTTGAAATAACTACTGAAGTCACATTTATTGAGTGCTAGCTGTGTATTTGGGCTAGGGCTGGTGCTTTGGAGAGTATAGAATAGATGTTTAAGCCTTGGTTCTTGCCATTTTGGAATGTCTGGCTAAGGTAAGAAGATCAGACTGTGGAAAACAATAGGGGAGCTTCCTTAGGAGAGGATCTGTCATTAAATGTCGGCCATGTGGTTCAGAGTGTTTGGGCTGGGGAGGGCAGGGCAGCGGCACAAATGAGGGCATTGAGAAGCTCCCTGCTGTCTTAGAAACTGGTATGACCTTTAGGGGGAAAATTCCCCTTGTCCACTGTAACAGAAAAAAGGAGGAGGCACAGAAATGCTGCTCTGCCTCTGTGAAGTGATAGGAGCTACTTCCTTGGTACCAGGCACCAAGAGCACACCTTGGCTTTGGCTGCTCAAGGTGAGCATGTACCCAGGGGCCCAAGATGAACAATCTGGCCATGGAGAAAAGCAGGCACCAAAGCTGAGAACTCATTTCACCAGGATCTTTTATTCTACCTAAGCTGTGGAACTCAGACCACGCTCCTGCGGCTGACAGCCGGGCCTTGCCCTCTGCTCGCAACCCCTTTGTCAGACCTGGTGGAGCTGTGTGAGGTGCGGGTGGCAGCTCATGAGCGGTGACCTGGGAGTTTCTGAGGGGTCTGGGCAGTTGCTCAGCAATCTGTTCTTTCTGATTGAAGCTGGGAAAGCTGCCCATGGCAAGAGAACTCTGAGCTGGCCAGGTGAGCCTCTCTGCCAAAGCCAGGTGCCTGAGTTGGTACATTTGGAATTCACTCAGGGAGGTTTGCTTCTTCAGGTCACCAGCCTGTGAGGGCAAGGGGGCCATGGAAATAGAGAGACGCTGAACTTGCCTGTCTCACCTCATCTGCTCACGCAGGTTATTGGGTGGCTGCAGAATGCCCCGCAGGGATTTGGGAGTCAGCAGGAGATGCCTGACATGTGAGCATGATCAAGTTCAGTCAGCAGTCATTCAGCTCATCCATTTCAGACTCTTGCTCTGCTCCAAACAGTCTCTGAAGGCACGTCCACCTCTAGTACTTTAGTTTCCATCTGAACACTAACCCAGTGTGCTGGAGCTCTTAAGGTACCCAGCTGGGAAGGGGTCTGTGCCCAAGGGAAATATCTCCCCACTTTTAGGCACACTGTTAGAGGGATTCCAGGGCAGGGCTGTCTGAGCACCCCTACAGAGTTCTTAGTGAATAGTTCTTGTGAATTTTCCTTATACCTCATCTTCCATAGACCTGAGGCAGGCATCCTGCATGGGGCTTGGGGGAAGGGACAGCATGTGTGCTGTGAAAGTGGTGGGCTCTCCCTACCCTCTGAGGACTAATGCTCTGCCATTGATTGTGTCCAGTTGATTGTGTCTGGCCCCCACTTGGTTAAGAGCCCTCCCCAGGAGGCTCGTCCGCCCTCCTGCACCTAGTCCACTAGTAAGCTCCTCTAAGAAGGATGTACTTGGGGAATTCACTTGTTTTTCTTGAGAGAGAGAGAGAGACAGACAGACAGAAACAACCAGGGCTATTTTGGGTTTTGAAAATTATTTGAAGACTAATATTTTAATCAAAGTAATACATTAATATATGCATTAAGGCTTAAAATGAAAAATTACATTCACCTGCCCCATCTCACCCCACCCAAATCCTAACCCCAGAGGCAACCACTGCTTAATATAGCTGTTTCTGCTGGCACTTATAGTCCTATTTCTAAGTAATATGTTTATACCATTCAGTTTTGATTTGGACACCACCTCTTAATTTCTTGTCACAGTAAATGAGGCTTACTCTTGCATAAACATCTCTATTTTATAGTCCCTAGACCCCCCAAATAGTAATACCACAAATGTTGGTTAAATCAATCATCAGTGCTTAGGATATTATTACTATGAAAATATTGTTCACTGCTGAGTCCAGTAATATGCTACAATCATGCACCTCGTCTTGTACAACCCTTTGGGAGTTAATACTTGTTTCTTGTTTTCATTTATTTCATTTCTGTGTACCTGCTGTCGTTTGTCCCATAGTGTCTCCAAAGTCTCTGTCACTCATACGTATCAATATTTTCCATACACTCAAATCAGTTCCATTTTTCCCCTTGAAAATATTGCTTCTGGAGCTCTTTGTCCTTTCCTCTGATCTGTGTGCATTCCTCTATTTTTGAGCCTCACTTGTAGCTCTTTTGGGATAGATTCCCTGTGTTTATTTTTTTTCCCCTGGTGTCTTCCTTTCTTGGTTTGCGAGAATGCAACTTCCAGCAGCCTCCAAGAATTGGTATGAAGAAAGAAAAATTTCTGAGATCTGAATGTCTGAAAATGTCTTTATTATATACTCAAACTTCATTGATAATTTTTCTGGGTGTAAAATTTCATTTTAAAGATCGTTTTCCCTCAATTATTGCTATATTTGTTTCTACTTTACGTAATTGCTATTGAGCAGTCTGATGCCATTCTCATTCATAATTCTTTGTGTGTGTCCTCTCTGGAAACTTAAGAAAAATTTTTTCTTTATTTTTGGTATTTTCAAATTTCACAACAATGTGCTGTAGAGGCAGAAAGGTGTGATCCCTTTCCTCCCCATCATAAGGGTCACGGCTGACACTCCTATAAACAAAAGGCAAATTAATAAGAGAAAAGAGTAACAAATTCCTTTAATCAAAGTTCCGTGTGACAGGAGAGCCTTCAGAAATGAAGACCCACTAATAGCCCTGAGTAAAGCATTAGAAAAGCCATCCAAGTAACTAAAATATTTGTACTCCCTTAATATTTTGAAATTGAAAAAAGAAAAGAAATGAAGACCTGAAGATCCAAAGAAAACTGCTTTTCTGCTTAGGTTTGATAAAGAATAGACATCTGTGTAGAAATGTGATTGAACAAAACGGTGTGATCTAATGGTAATGGACTGAGGGGAGAAACCCAGCAAGGCCTGTCCAGATTCTTCTTGGCCTCTCTGCATAGCATGCCTTTCTCCCACCCCAACCCCAGTATATGAGGGTTTTTTGGTTTTAATTTGATTTTGTTGTTGCTTTGTTTTGTTTTTAGATATTTAGTTTCTCTAGAGAAGGATCCTTGCATTTCCTGCTTTGAGATTTAAACCTGGCTGGTGGTTTTTGGGGACCAGCTTTAGGAAAAGAGGGAGTCCTACCCTTCACAATACAGACTGTTAATCTCCCCATTTTTACTTCATGTTTACCCTCTTCCCCAACACTTAATGTGGTAACCCCAGAGACTTGGAATCAATTTCCCCAGAAAAGAATCCTCTGGTCTCTGTGTGGAGCACAGGTCGGTAGTAGTGTAGGGCATATATTGTTGATCGGTTGCTTGGGGTGGAAGAATGATGGCTGATTCTCATCAGGTTGTGTATAGATTGGGTGCCATGCCTTACTGTCTGCTCTGAGATGCCCTCCTGCCTCTTCTGATAGCGTGTGTCTCCATGTAATGGATTTACTGTGCTTTTGTGTATCCAGTGGTCTCATTTCTTTTCAGTATCCCCCTTTTCAGTATCTTTTTAGCAGCCTCACCGTACCTTCCTCCTCCTTGCTGAATCAGAACCATACTTCCATACATTCCTTTACAATTTTTCGAACACTTGTTGAAATCTCTACTCTGCTGACATCTCCTCCCCTGGTCATTTGCTCTTGTGGCCTAAAATCTTTTAAATTCCTTTACAGTCATATGTATGCTTCAGTTTGCCATGTTTAACCTGCTCTACTGTGTGTTGGAGACCTCGCCTGACTCATGTTCTGTTAAAGAGTCCAAGCTTCTGCTCATTTCCAACTAGCTGTGTGACCTCGAGTAAAGCACTCAAACTCTCTGGGCTTCAGTTTCTCACTTGTAAAGGCAGCAATAAAAACCGGTACACAGAAAAGCAAGGGACTGCCTTGCTAATCTTGTGCTGCTGTGTGGGTATGTGAGAATGCTCTGGAAGAAACAAAAGTAGGGTGAAAATGGAAAGCATCATGAGAAAACTAAGAACAAAAAACACTTTACAAATGGCAAAGAGCCCCTCCTCCAGGATATCCTGTTGGTGTGTGCGGCATATGCATGAGGGTGTTCAGCTCATAAACTTCTACTTGTTTTGATCCAAATTCCTTTTCTCTCTCTCCAGCGCAGCTGATCTTAGCATGACTTTTGGTTTCATCTCCTCTATCACCCTTGGATGCCTTGAAGAAAATATAGGCTGTCTCTTGTGTTCTGTGTTCTTTGTTCTCAATTTGAGACCTCTTGTAAAATTTTTCTATTTAATTGCAAATTTATGTTCTAACACTGTAAATCCACGTCCTCCTACATTGTCTTTTGGGCTATATTACTTGTATAAATCTAGGGAAACAGCAGAGAGAAATAAAAATGAAATGTTAAGCACAGCCATAATTTTGTAACATAAATTGCAACTTGGTGGAATCTGCGGCGTTACAGGACTATCCCATCCCAATAGATTATTGTAAGGATGAAATGGATAATGTGAGGAAGTGCTTTGTAAACCACAAAGGTCTATTACAAATGCAAGGAATTGCTGTCATCCTTGTCAGTCTCCCTGGCTCTCAGTTGACTCATCTGTGAAGTGAGTTGTTAAGAATTTCAGTTCTGCTATGAGGGCATAAGCTCTCTATAGCTCAACCCTCCCACTGATTGCAACTAAATCCTCAGGATAAAATGAAAAACAAACAGCTACCGGAGGGCACTGAAAAGCCTTCTATGTAGTTGAACGAGGCAGTCAACCACATAGTATGTTTAAGGAGGAACCTCAAATCCAGGTCTTCTGTCCAGTGCCTCAAAACCTGATTGAGAGGTCAACTTTCAGGTGAGAATGTTAAGTCTAAGGAGACAAATACAAATACTCACTGAAATGTTAACCTCCTTGAATTCCTCTATTAACATTTCATTATAAATTAATTCAGCAGAAAAAACTGGAATCCTGTGAAACAACCCAGATACGGGCTCCACTCTATCTGTCCTGTGGAGCAAACACCAAATATGATCCTGTTTATGCTTCCAGCTGGGGAATGCCACACAATTTAAAAGTCTTAGAGGCAAGATTCTGCAACTACAAGTTGGTGATACAGCTCCTTCAAAGTGGGACATTTCCTGCTGAACATAAAAAACTGTTTTCTGTGAGTTTTCAAAATAAAAATATTATTTTTATGCTCTGGGAAATAGGGTTTTTCTCCATAAAAAGAGAGAATTTAAGGAATCCTGGTGCTTCCAAACTGTAGGTAAGAATTAAAATACTCTTTTTAATAATGTCTAGCAATATTATTGTATGTTTTTGTAAATCCAAATGGTTTTATTCCCTCTCCACTCCACTTTAAGATAGCAGTGATATTAATAAATGTTTTAATCTTTGTCTCTTATGTCAGAAAATGTTGAGATGGATTTTTCTACTCATTGGATGGTATTTTGTTTCCTTATTGGTGTTTTAAAAAGCAAATAAGGGTTGTTTCAACATTAGAACATAAAAGTAATCCACCATATCAATAAGCTAAAGAAGAAAAATAATGTGATCGTATCAATTAATATGGAACAAATACTTAACAAAATCCAACACCCATTCATGATTGAAAAAAACTCTCAGCAAATTAGTAACAGAGGGAATTTCCTTAACTTGATAAAGAACATATACAAAAAAACCTACAGCATGGAACGGTGGCTAAATGATCAGTGCTGTTCTGTCAGGGGAAGTGCTTGCTGGCACTGTGATGGTGGTGGTGGGGTGGGGTGGAGGGTAGGAAAACACTGAACATTGTTGGGGGGAGACACAGAAGATGGAAAGAAGACCATTGAAATGGTGATTGTGAGTGTCAAAGCCATAAGAAATTCACAATTTTGCCTGGAGCTACCTGGCATAGCATGGTTGTGGTAGCTCTCTGGTCTGTAGACATACTGTGCCCAGACATGAAAATTATGCTAACAAGCCTTCGTAAGTGGAAGTGTCAGTCTGTCTCTTGGGTCTATCCAACCTGGCTTTTCAGGGTTGATTTGGCTCAAGAATTCTGCCTTTATTGTAAGTATTCATAAGTGCCAATTTAAAAATAGTGGAGACTACATATTCAATATGTAACAATGATACCAGCAGAGATTGGCCTGATGGTGTTTAATTATGATATGTCTGATATAGTTAAGTCCTTTCCCTTTTATGGTTTCTGTTACAGATGCTGATGCATATTTTCCCCTGCTTTTCCTGAAAATCTCTCTTGGTCTTTCCTTCCAAAATCTCATCCTCATTAGTTCAGAGGTATGTTTCCAACTCAGAAGCTCTACTCATTAGGAACTTCATCTCACATGAGAATAAAACTTCAAACCTTATTTCCCGTCTTTGATGTGGCTCATATATACTGGCTTCAGAATACTGCTGTGTGATGACTTACACCAAGGAATGCTTCATAAAAATCAATTACAATATGTTTTACAGCAAAATAGATTCCTTTAATGTATCTTGTTTGTAGTATTACTTCAAAGTACACAGGGGATGTTGACATTACTAGAATTTTTAGGAAATCTGTCAAAATAGAAGCATCAAAATCGTAGGTGGGCAAAATTTCCTTTTCTGGAAATCAATTATGCTGTAAGACAAAAGACTGAATGCTTTTTTCCTGCCGTCTTCAAATCTAGGGAAACAGACTCCCAACTCTATATATTCCTTGGAAAGTTCTTAGCATGCCAAATTTCAGGGCTTTTAAAAAATTTGTGCTCCTCGCTCCCTCCCAAAATTTTGTCCTCAATATCATTGGGTATGAGAACTAGCTGCAAAAAATTAGAATTGGGTTGTTTGACTGCTCATTTTCTCAAAATGGCAAGAAAATGTACTTTCTTCTTTGCTGTTATTTTACTTAAGGCAACCTTTAAAAAAATATGTTAGTCTTACTTTAGCCATTAGGTACATAAACCAAAAACTGAGCTTCCTACCAAATGGCCTATTTAACCAGAAAGACTATGAAAACTATCAATTTAAATCTGATACTCTCTCACAAACACACCAGATGTTTTATATACCAAATCATCCGTTGGTGCTGAAGTCTACATCTTACTGACATCTAAATATTGCTATTGCAAGTGTTGAAATACTCCCAAGTTTAACATATGTAAGGAAACCAAACCTTTTCTCCAGATAAAACTATGCAATCTCAAAGTATCCAAAGAGCTATGATTTATTTCAGGGATTGTAAATGTGTGGTTAGTCATAAAAAAACACCATATGACACAAGGTGGTTAGGTTATACTTAACATGTTTATTTTCAGAGGTTCAAACACCATTAATCCATGACAGGTGTGTGGGGTCTACAATTTGAAACAATTATATTTCAAGCCATTCATATCACTGCTTAAGTGATGACTTCATTCTCCCCAGTTACCATATGTCCTGACCATGCAAATGAGAAGGAAAAGAACATCTGGTCAGCCATTGTTGTCTCGCCTGTCATGCAGGACATGTGGTATTGCATGTGCCTCTCATCAGGTTCCTTCGGGACGTCAGCATGGCGGACGGTTTCATATTTTACACAGCTGGTGCTTTTAGGACATACCATCAATCTTAGCTCAGTAGCATCCTTACACCTTTGGGTTTTTATTGGGCTTTGGTGATGAATTCCTTTTTTGGATTATGCAAACATCTCTCCTGAAGCTTCAAGTGAGAGTAGCAGATTTGTTTAACAGCATTCTGTATAATTTGACAGTTTTGGGGTAGAAATGTGGCCTGGAAGAGACACTTCTCTGGAAATCCTGAGTTAAGCTCTCTATATCTTACTGACTTTATTTTAGTAGTGTTGGGAAGAATTCACTAAGCTCTCTATACCTTTATTTAATCTGTTATAAAATAGCCACCAGATAGTTGTGTCAATTAGTGGATGGAGGCTAGCTTACCCATGCATGACATTATTTTATGCAAGTCACCTTTTTTTACGGTGTGTGTTTTAATGATAATTTATTTTAAAATGCATAATTTAAAAATTACACAGTAAATTTCACAACATATTTATTCACTGTAATACCTCCCATTTGGCCAGTTTGGTCAGATTCTTACTTGCCCAGGGGTCTGACAGCAAATCTAGGCATCAGGAGAAGGTTATATTTTCTTGGGATTAGTGACCCATTCTTTGCTACTGCTAAATCTGTCTTGTGAAGGAGTGTTCATTCAGGTGGAGGATGTGTGAGTCCTAATCTAAGTAAAGCACTCAAGTCACCAGGGCACAGTCTATCTTCCTGGACTTACATATTTTTTACTCTTCTGAGCCAGGGACAATTTTGTTGCTCATTTTTTCCCCAAGCCTGTGTGTTTCCTAAACAGTACTCAAATAGAATTGATTTTATAATGTGAGGAATAACTAAAGTGGGAATTTTAATTTTAGATGCAGGTACAGATACAAATATGGATCCATTTAAGTATATAGAAACCAAAAATCAAACCTAAACGTGAGCAACAATCCAGATTTTTAGAACATGTTTAAATAATGGCTAATATAAATACAGGATGCATTTTTTGTTATTTTCTCCCATTATACTATTCACATGATGGAATAAAAACGAGGTTTTCTTTTCCTTTTTTTCCCCCTTGCATAATCAATTCTTTAAGAAGCTATGAGAGCTGGACTGTATTTTCTTTAGCCTCTAAATGCCAGCCAGCACACTAGGGACAGTTAAATAATAAATAATAACAAACACTGTGTTTATGGACTCTTGAACCCTTGAATCAATCAATTAATCATGATATTATGGCAAGATCAAAGGGATAAAATTCTAAAACTGACTGAAAGATGCAATTGAATAAACCTCCCAGCAGGAATAATTGCAAACTATTTTGATCAAATAACAAATGATCAATTATGCTCTTTATGGTCCAATAACTTAGATTTATTTAAATACTATGAAGTACATCCCTCCAGGATCTGATGATCTCGTAAATATCACTTGTTAGGATAAAGCATTGTAGTCCAATCATTCTAAAGACTGAAGCCACAGACTCAGAGTTGTGAGTACCATCTATACTTTCAAGGATAATTTCATTTTAAAATGTTCCTTTACGGTCAGGTGCAGTGGCTCACGCCTGTAATCCTAGCACTCTGGGAGGCCGAAGTGGGCGGATCCTTTGAGCTCAGGAGATCGAGACCAGCCTGAGCAAGAGCGAGACCGCATCTCTACTAAAAATAGAAAAAAATAGCCTGGCATGGTGGCTTTTGCCTGCAGTCGCAGCTGCTTGGGAGCTGAAGCAGGAGGATCGCTTGAGCCCAGGAGTTTGAGGTTGCTGTGAGCTAGGCTGACGCCACAGCACTCTAGCCTGGGTAACAGAGTGAGACTCTGTCTCAAAATTAAATAAATAAATAAATAAAATGTTCCTTTACAATATTCTTTTTTTTTTTTTTTCAGACGGAGTCTCACTGTGTTGACTGGGCTACAGTGCCATGGCATTAGCCTAGCTCACAGCAACCTCAAACTCCTGGACTCAAGCAATCCTTCTGCCTCAGCCTCCCAAGTAGCTGGGACTATAGGCATGTGCCACCATGCCCGGCTAATTTTTTTTTTCTATATATTTTTAGTTGGCCAATTAATTTCTTTCTATTTTTAGTAGAGACGAGGTCTCACTCTTGCTCAGGCTGGTCTCGAACTCCTGACCTTGAGCGATCCGCCCGCCTCGGCCTCCCAGAGTGCTAGGATTACAGGCGTGAGCCACTGCGCCCGGCCTTACAATATGCTTTTTAGATATTTCAGTAAGTCTTACAATCAAGGCCAGTTTGAATTTCCTTTTCCCAGCTCCTGATCATTGGTTAGGTATTAAAGTAAGAGATCTATGTGAACATTTTGATCAATTTACAAGAAACAGTGTAGTTGGTACTAAGAAAAAGAGTGAGTTACCAGAAGGAGAAAGAAGCCCCAGGTCAGAGCTTGCAATATATAGTAATAACACTCAGTTATAATAATGTGCATTAAGGTCTTACAAGTAGCCATAGGACTCCAGCATAATGACTGCTGGAGGTTTATACTAGCTGTTATGAATTTGTTTTTGTGGATTCACTTGTTCACCCCTTGAGGAGTGTACCAGGTGCGCAGTTGATACCCAGGGGAGATTTCCGAAGTCCTGAGGGGCTGATATCCAGAGAACCCTCATGAGTTTGGCCAGAGAAGGTGGTCTTTCCAATAGGCTACTTAGAACACCAGCAGCAACCACAGCAAGAGAGTTTCTTTTGGATAATTGAGATACTGTCTTAAGAAAATCTGTTGTCCCTGTGATTCTGGAATTGCCTGACTGTGTATCAGTAAGTCTTACTGTGTATCTGGAAGTCTTATTTTCAAGGCCTCAGGAAATCAGTATACAGGGTTGAGATCTGGGCATTATATTCTGAATACAGTGAGGGGCCAGATTGAATTCATTCATTCATTCATGCAACAAATAATTGCTGAACATCTGCTATGTGCTAGATACTGTAGATTTCAAAAGGAATAGAATTTGATCATTGTATGTAGGAATTCATAGAACCATTTCTTAGAGTTGCGTCATAATTTCACATCCATTATCTCCTTTAATCAACTGGGCCACCCTTATCATATTTTAAGATAATGACAGTGTGGCTCAGACAGATGAAATAGTTTGCTTAAGGTCCTTTAGTTAGTGTCAGAAAATGGGCTTAAGAGAGTTCTCCTACTTCTCTAGCTGGTGTTCTTTCTTGTAAATCATAGCATATATACTCCCTCTGAGTCTCTTCCATAAATTAAGGTAGAGAGATTACAATGTTTTGTCAAATTCTCCTCTGTCTCATAACTAGAGTTTGGATACAAAGAATTAGGACTTCAATTTCAATGATTCATCAACCCCACTCACACATCTTGGGACTTTGGTAAACCAGTTGGCACAATGCCTTCCCCATCCTGGGGCCCCTCAATTCTGGTGGCAGTTTTATTCCTATGGGCTTCTGGTTGTTAATCTTCTGTGACCTACCAGAACAACTACTAGGAGGTAGGCCTGGTTCTGAACATGCTACATCCCCTGCTTTTAGAGTTTGTCCCTACCAGTGTCTGTTATCCAAAAGCCTTTGCCCAGGGTCACAGTGACTGAGTGGTTAGCTGATAGTGTTTGCTAAGGATCTCTATACCTTCTCTTCCTGAGCCATCAGTATCAAAGCTCTTTTCCTTGAGGGTCTCTCCATAAACTGTCCTAAGATGCTGGGAGAGTAGCATCTTCTGGAATGGATACCACCTGACCCCTGGTTATAAGTTGAATTGTGTCCCCTTAGAACTTCATGTGTTGAAGTCCTACCCCCCAGTACTTTGGAATATGACCTTATTTGGAAATAGAGTCGTTATAATAATAATTAGTTAAGTTAGGATGAGGTCATATGGAGTAAGATGGGCCTTTAATCCAATATGACTGGTGTCCTTATAAAAAGTGGAAATTGGACACACACACACAGGGGGGAGGCCATGTGAAGATGAAGACAGAGATCAGGGTGAGGCAGCAAAAACCAATGAGCGCTAAAGACTGCCAGCAAACCACCAGAAGCTAGGAGAGAGGCATAAAAACAGATTATTCCTGATAGCCTCAGGGTGAACCAACCTTACTGACATTTTGATTTTGGACTTCTAGTCTCTAGAACTGTGAGACAATAAATTTCTGTTCTTTTAGCCCCATGGTCTGTGGTACTGTTATGGCAGCACTAGCAAATTAACACACCCTTACACAAGAACTGGGTTGGGGAGAAAGGCACCTCTCTCAGCTCAGGATGATATCCTCCTCAACTCTGACTGTTAATAGAGGAATGCTCACCCATACTTTCTGCATGGCGCTATGAGTATTCCTCAAGTGACCAGATAGTTCCACCAGTTGCCCAAAACCTTATGTAAATGACCTGGACATTGGCCATCACTTCCTCTCAGATGTTTTCCTAAGGGTCTGCACATGGTGTTCACTAGGGCCTTTCTCTTACACTCTTTGACCCCATAGGACTTTGGCCACTTGAGTATCTAATGGTGATTATGGAAGTCTCAG
>CAUYRT010082021.1:0-21074 GCA_963574885.1 Lepilemur ruficaudatus
AAGTTTCTGTTCATCTCCTTTGCCCATTTATAAATGGGGTTGTTTGATTTTTTCTTGTTAATTCTTTTGAGTTCTAGGTAGATTCTTGTTATCAGACCTTTGTCAGAAGTGTAGAGAGCAAATATTTTCTCCCATTCTGTAGGTTGTCTATTTGCTCTGGTGATAGTTTCTTTGGCTGTAAAGAAGCTTTTTAATTTGATCAGATCCCATCTGTTTATTTTTGTTGCTGCAGTAATTGTTTTGGGGGTCTTCTTTAAGAATTCTTTGCCTAGACCGATGTCTGAGAGGGTCTTCCCAACATCCTCTTCTAGGATTCTTAAGGTTTCCTGCCTTAGGTTTAGGTCTGTTAACCATTCATCATGCTTCTCAAACTTTAATGTGCGTGGAGGATCCTGTGAAAATGCAGATTCTGATTCAATAGTTGTGCACTTCTCATGAGCCCCAGGTGACCTGGGGGGCCAATGCTGCCAGTCGGTAGACCTCACTTGGAGTAGTTAGGTCTAGTGCACAGAGCAGAGATTTAGAGCTAGAGATACTTGATTCAAGTCCTAGCTCTTCTGTTTACTGACTATGACCTTGGACAAGCTACTTAGCCCCTCTTAGCCTTAGTTTTTTCATACTTAAAATGAGCATAGTAATACATATCTTACTCACTGAAAGCTAAACTGGCATGTAGGGAACTGACTTCGGTGACTTGGCCTGCTTCCACGCCACACTACCACCTGGTTAATTCTCCCATCGGCTCCCTCCACTCAGAACTTTCCAGTGAGCCTCACTGCCTGGTGAAATACTGACGAACTCCTTAGCTTGAGCCTCAAACTTTTGCCATGATAACCACAAGTCCTCTTTCTAGCTTCATCTCTCCCTACTTCCTACTTAGACCTTACACGTGACTAACACACAGGCTTCCCATTTCCTCCTTCTGAGTCTCCTTTGTCCCACCCAACCCTTCCTCATATCTTTAGAAATCCTACCCTGCCTTTAAGTCCCTTCTTTCATCCAGGATCCAACTGAAAGCATCTTTCCTGATATACACCCTCTCCCACTCCCCAAAACCCCCACACGTCTAGATAAGTCTCTCTGATATTTGAATCCTTTTAACAGTCTGTTTATATTATATCCCAAGATGGTTTCTTTTATGTTCTATCTTATGTTCTAGCTGTGTCTGTAATTGTCTTATCTCCTACTACGGTCAAAGTTTGAGGAGGATGGGGATCCAGGTATTGCTTTGATAGCACAGTGGTGAGAACACAGCTCTGAGGCCCACGGACCTGAGCACGTTCTACCGCTTGCCAGTTTGGTTGCCTTGGATGAGTCTTCTAACCCACCTGAACAGACTTTTCTCATCTTTAAAGTGGGTGCCAATAATACCTAACTTGCAGTTACTGGGAAGAAACTTTGTGTAAAAAACACATCACACGGTATTCAGCACATAGGAAGAAGGGCTCATGTCAGTGAAATTAAATGGATTAGAACTGACTGTTTAATCCTATCACAACTCAGACATTCATTCTAGTTGTGTTAACAACTGGACCCAATCCCAGACTTCCAATTTGTGTGAGCATTTTAACATTTTCTTTTCTGATTATGTTTGTGTCGGTGTTAAGTCTTATCAGAATATTCCATATTCAGCCCTCTTGAAATCAAAGCACATTTGATGATCAAGCTCTGAGTATAAAGTGATAGTGAAAAGTAACACACTTGGTTTTAAAAAAAGAGCATGTGGTTTATAGTTAAACCTAGGTTTGAATCTAAATGGCCACTCTCAAATGGTTTCCTTAACCTCTCCAAACTACGGTAATCTCAGAAGTTGGATTTGGGATTTTTTTAGTTTTTTAGATTTTTAAAAATAATTAGATAAAAATAGAAAAATATTTATAGAAATAAATGGCATTTTATTTCTATAGCCCCAAAACACTAATAATATTATCATTGGTGAGGGGGATAAGTCTAAATACTCCAAATAGCTCTACTTTTATAAATTGAGTTTATATATATTTATCCTTCAGAATTTAAATATTGTATTTATTTCAGTAATTGCTAAAGAGTGGTACAGTTTTTAAAAAAATTCTTATCAACTAATTTTTAAAATAACTATTTAATAAACTGTATCACTAGTCTTGGGGGAACAAAACTAAATTTTTTTAAAACTAGAAGTTAAATGTTGCCAATGTAACCAAAGTTTACTCAATGCCTCAACGTGGTGCGAGAGATGAATCCAAGTTGCATCTAAACTTAGGACAGTCAGAGCCAAAGTCACAGCTATAGTCAGTATGTTGTTTTGTTGATGTGGGTAAAGAGGGTTTTTAAAAGAAAATGGAAAATGGGGCAAACCTTGTTTTAATCAGGGAGTATATGGAAAGAAAATTAAATGCCTATGTTAAAACCTATTCTTTCAGACTACCAATAACATTTTTCCTTAGCCTCAAGGGACCATCATAAAACAATGGATCGTAGTCCTTTTAGAATAGGAACTAAAGTTGTATACTGTACATGTATAGTCCTACACAAGAGAAAGGCAATGTTTAAAGCTGCTGTCGCCTCCTGGAAAAAAAACTGGAATTCTGAGTCGAATATGTATGTATTTTCTATTTTCCTGTATTGTGGGTCTTTATTGCTAAAAATATTTTTATGAAATCACTCTGTGCTTCTTTAAGCTTCGTGTGGTCTTTTTCGCTTGTTCTCAAATCTCAAACCACGACATAGTTATGAAACATCTTGAGTTATTAAACATAGAAGAAATTGGGTCTTGTTTGTGAGCTGAACAGCAGGCCATGCAATGTCTTCAGAAACAAAGATCTTATTTCATATGAAAAAAATGTTCTTTTTTATTATAAGCTAGAATTAGGAATGACTTCAGGACAGAGAAACAAAAACGATTACTTGAAAGTTCTAATGTTGAAGCTCTCTATATAGCTGAAAATGCAGTAAAGATTGGTTTCCTTGTCTAGGCCTATTTGGCCAGTGTAAACCATCTTACTGGATAATCAAATCTTGAAGAATCACCATGGGATTTAAGTTACCAGTCTGCAGTATACTGATGATCAATTTAACAACAATGAAGAGATATTTAATTTCACTTTCTGCATTATAAACACAGACTGAGACACTCTATAAAATGATTAATAGCATGGGCTTCAAGTCAGACCCACCTGGATATGAGCTCTGAGTCTATCACTTATTAACCATGTGATATTGGGCAATTTAACTTTATGAAGCCTATTTCTTCATCTGTAATATGGGGATGATTCCATATTTCATCAATGTTAAGATGCATTTTTTCACATTTTAACATCTCTGATATCATAATGCATCTTACAACTGATGGTATATCTTAGTTTAATTGGAAACATTTTTTGCTTTCTAGTACATAAATTAGTTGTTCAATTTATTAATACAACCTATGGCATTTGAGATTCAATTAAACAATTACATTGTACCTCATAGAGTTTTTTTGAGTTATAAATAAAATAATGATGTAAAACTTTATGCCCTGTAAAACCTAGCCCACAGAAGACTCTCAGTAAATAATCTCCATTAATATTGCACAGTACAATTTTTGTAAAATCTGGCATTTTCCTATCTTATTAGTCATAATTTATGTTTGCCAACACTAGAAGTTAATTTCTTTGCAAAATCCTATGTCAGAACAGTCTGCCGACTTTAGTTTGTCAAATTCCTCTAATTTCTTTGGCCAATATCTTTGGCAGCAAGATATTGACACTAAGGGTTTAAATGTAAAATATGGTCAAAATACAGGTTTTGTGAAAGTCCACAGTGATTTGTCAGATTGGGTTGTCTGCAGACAAATAAAAAAGCAAGTAGTGAGCATAGTAAGCACTCCAGAAGTGTTGAGAGGCAACAGTCTGCAAAGAGTGGTTAAAGAGCATGGATTCTGGAGGCAAACTGATTCGGTTCAAATCTTGACTTTTCCCCTTACAAGCTGTGTAACTTTGAACAAATTGCTTAACAAAATCTCTGTGGCCTCCACTTCTTCATAGAGTTATTGTGAGAATTAGTAATTAAATGATCTAATATACTTAAAGCACTTGTACATAAAAAGTGCTATGTAAGTTTGCTATTATTAAAGGAAATATACTCTTCATGTGTTTGAGTTCCTTAAAATGGTCTGAGTTTTCTGATAGTGAAAGATAATATTCCAATAAATTTGCTTTTTAAGCAGGTGAGTATTATAATTCTGGTCATGCGAGGCATTTATAAAATATAAAATCTATACACAGTGCCTTTGAGATATTTGTGATCATGAGACATAGCTGAAAAAATTGGTCTATCTAGCAGTAAACATGCAACTGAAATAAAAATATCAGATAAGTCTGAGGTTGCTTCCAACAACCTCTAGAGTATCTGTATTATCTTGTTATGGAGTAAAATTCAGCTAATATAGGTCAACCTGTACCCTAAGAAATAGCCATTATGATTTGTGTTTTTGAAAGGGCCTCCTTCTAGCATATGTTCACTTCTAAGGCATATCGTTCTAGTTTTTTTTAAGGTTGTAAACATGACTATTGTGCCAGAATATGTCCAAAAAGAATGTATATCTAAGCATTAAAGTTGGATGTGGCTTTTAACTTATTGATCACACCTTTTACATATAAATAATCAACTCCAAAATGAAAAAAATCTTACGTATAGTTAATCATTTTTTGAGAAGTAATTACGTGGTAATTCACCTGAACAATTGCAATCAGTATTTTTTCATAACCAAAGCACATTTTAGCTTTTCTTTTCTCTCTTTGTTCACATTTTATTCACTCTCTAATGTCAATCATCAATGTCAATATCAATAGACTATAGCATAGTGTGTTGAAATGTTCAAACAACTTGGCTCCAAAGCCCAGTTCTGTCACTGATCTAACACCCAAATATCCGATAAGATTTGTTCTTGCTTACTTCATAAGGGCTGGATGATCCTCTTTATCCTGTAGCTCTGCCATGTAATATGTGTCTTCCAAGGTCACCCTGGTGAGAAAAGCAGGAATTGAAGGGACTCTTTTAGGAGTCAATCCCGGAAATGGCTTATGAAACTTCTATCCAATTCCAATGGATTCCAAATGGCTAACACCCAATCACAAGATCCAACCAAATCACAAGGGAGGCTGGGGAATATCCTCTTCCTAAGTGTCCAGGAAGAGGAAAAAGTGTGATGACTAGCATTTTCTCTTCCACACCCACTTCCTAACTGTAACTTGCGCAAGTTACTCCTCTTTCCTGATCCTCAGCTTTCTCATTTGCAAAGTGGAAATAATAATATCTACCTTGCCAAGCTGATGTAAGGATTAAATGAGGAAAGGAATGTAAAACACTTTGCATGTGGTAAGTACTTCATAAAATTGTTATGTATTATTACTAATAATCAATAGTCTCTCCCTAAAACACACGCATGCACAGGACCCAAGTCATTAGCACCTAAATTCTCTGGTCCCTACCAGTGTGACTCTCTGCTGACTCTTTAGCTCCTGCCCAAGCCCATCTAGGTGCAGGATTTAGGGCAGGCAAGACTGTAGGCCCTGAGACATGACTGTAGCATCATACCACGGGAGCTGGGTAAGCAAAACCAAAGCTAGGAATTTTTTTTGTTTGGACAGGGTCTCGCTCTGTCTCCTGGGCTAGAGTATAGTGGCGTCATCATATCTCACTGCAACCTCAAACTCCTGGGCTCAAGCAATCCTCCTGCCTCAGCTTCCCGAGTAGCTGGGACTACAGGCACATGCCAACATGCCCAGTTAATTTTTCTATTTTTTGTAGAGACAAGGTCTCACTCTTGCTCAGACTGGTCTTGAACTCCTGACCTCAAATGATCCTCCTGCCTCAGCCTCCCAGAGTGCTAGGATTATAGGCGTGAGTCACCATGCCCTGTCCAAAGCCAGGATTTTAAGGAGCTGCATTAAAGTGATAGAAGACACTGAAAAGAATCACCAGTCATGTGAATTTATCCTTAAAGAAGAACATGTCCCAATATAGCAGTTGCAAGAAAGGAAAAAAATGAACACATATTGAGATTTCAAATGTAGCAGGCATCATGCTAGGGCTTTCACATAAGTGACCTCATTTCATTTTCAAAGGATCCTTAGGTAAGAATCACTAACTTCAGTTTCCAGTAGGGTTAAAGTAACTTGCCCAAGCTACCATAGTTAACTAAAAAAATGATGTAATTGAGATTGGGTCTTCAGAGTCCAAATGTAATGTTCTTTGTTCTATGGTAACAGTTTCCATCTCTTAGTGATGCTGAGTTGCACTAAGAAGTTGCACTAGATTTCAGGGAATAAATGGGAAGTTTATCTTGCTCAGGAAGAAGGGAAGTAGATCCATTTACCTCCTCAAGCAATTCCCCTTCCCCCACTTCCCACATGGTCAAAAGCTAAATTCAGAGTTAGTCCAGGGTACAATGTATTTTCAGTGAACCTGTCCCAAACACACACAAATATACCCTTATCTGTTTGCTAATGTTTGAATTCATTTCACTGAGAGAGGCTATGAGTATGTGGATAGATTTCCACCTACATATATGTGAGACCATACATCTCATTCATTTGGGGCATATACAGGATAGAATGATTTTACTGAATAAATTAAGGATTTGGATGGAGAAAGCTGATCAAACCAAGGCCACAGTTCCCTGACTTGACAATCTAACGGCTGCCTTCCCCTGTGTACTGAAAAACGGTACAGATGTAGTCTTGAGTCCTTTGTAGCCACGCAGGCTTAAAATATGGTGGGAACTGGTCCCATGGAACAGTCCCATGAAATGAACTCTGAGTACCGTGCCACAAAGTGCCTTCAGGGCATCCAAATGTATCCAAACAAACCAAGGGATTTGGAGCTTAGCATTTTACAGGAACAGTATTAAAACAGAACTACGTCTGCAGCAGCAAAACTGAAATGAATATAAGATTAGGTTTTTCCAATCTGTCAAAATAAATTTATTTGGAATTGTGAGCAGTATAAACTCTATAAGTTCCAGTCTCTGCCTCTATTTTTAACACATGTGAGGATTCTACCTAATGATTTGGGAAGGTATAAGAAATAGTTCATGACCCAACATGCCTCTCCTATTTTTAATATATTTGGGACTCCTTTGTCAATTCTATGAAATGATTTTTTTTCCTTATCATTAACTTTCATGAGGACTACTTTGAACAGGGCTTTTGAATCCACATGGTACTGAAAGGCAATAAAGTAGAGTGGCTAATGGTTAGGAGTATGGGCTCTGGAGCCAGAGTAAGTTTGTTTGAATCCAGGCTTCATCATGAACACACTGTCTAAGTTTGGGCAAGTTACTCCTATATATCTCTGTCAAATGAGGAGGTAAATATTGCTACCTCGTAACCTGTTTCAAAGATTAAATGATTTAATATAATATATGTAAAGCACTTAGAAAAGGGACTGACACATGCTAAGAGCTGCATTCTCTAACAAAGACCTCAAGAATGAGGGAAAGGGTAAGAGGGAGAGACGAGCCAAGCTACAGCCACTAGTCCCACTCGGTGGGACAGGAAAGAACTAGCATAAAGTGGCTAACATTGGTCTCACTAGTCCACGTCTCAACAGTTACAAAACAAAGATCAGTGCTTCTCAAACTTTTCTTAAAAGTGTTTTATTTTCAATTATTATGGGTACATAATTATTGTATATTCTCAAACTTTCATGTGCTTATGAATCACCAGGAAATCTTGTTAAAATGGGGATTCTTATCCATCAGGTCCAACTTGAGGTTCTGCATTTCCAGCCCGCTGATGTGGCTAGTCTGCAGACCACACTTGGAGGAGCAAGGGTTTAGAGAACACCTGCTCCTAAACGCCACATGGACTCATTATCAAGGTTGAGAAAACACTCCAGGGATCTTTCCCAGCCCTTTTGACATTTTGATCATGGGTCATGGGTCAAGAAAATGTGTAAAAATAAGTATTCCTTCAGAGAAAAAAATCTTGAATTACATGAAGTATTTTAATTCTTAAGCATTTGGTAATTTTTCCCCTTAGAATCCATAATTGGCTTTTCCTTTTTGCCTATTAATCATAAAATAAAGGATTGAGATGTTTCTTGAGGTAGACAAAATATCTCCATCTGCTTTCCAAATAGGGAGGGAATCATCAAAACTAACATCCTCTTCCCAAATGATGACCTTCCTCAAGCAACCAGGCCTTTAATTCTAACTTCTTGCACATTTCAAGGGAAATGTAAAGCAGATGTTTGTGTTCCACTGACACATAAATCACTGAAATTTCTCATAAAAATTGTTTTGATCATTAAGGAACTTCAAACTATGAGGCAGTGTTTTGCTAAGACCAAAGTTGGGCCTTAGCAAACAGCTGAGTTGAACAGCATTCAGATTTGAAAAGTCTCAATTTAGTCAAATGACCATTTTGACCTTGAGATTTCACAGATTCAGGCTAAATTAATTTTTAATCCTTTAGCTAATTTTTTCACTATTTTCTGTAAATACTTCATAGACATTCAGGATATGCAGAGACTTACATGTGTTTGTGTTTTGAAACATGTCTATAAGCAAAATCGATAAGCATCATTTCCCCTCTTGTCTGAAGATAGCAGAGAGACCTCAGAAAGAGTGATCTATATCTCACCATTAAGTTACTTGTGACTAATTCTTACTTACTAATTCGATTAAGGTCATAAACCAGAGCCTTACAGTAGGAGTTGGCAAACTTTTTCTGTAAATAGCCAGATAGTATATATCATAGACTTTGTGGGTTATACAATATATATTGTATATGACCTAGTGTGCCAGGGCAGCTGTGACAAAGTACCACAAACTGGGTGTCTTAAACAACAAAAATTTATTGTTTCACAGTTTTGGAGCCTAGAAATCTAAGATCAAGGTGTTGGCAGGGTTGGTTCCTTCTAAGGGCTGTAAGAATCTGTTCCATGCCTCTCTTGCAGCTTCTGGTGGTTTACTGGCAATCTTTGGCATGCCTTGGCTGCGTCCCTGCAATCTCTACTTCATCTTCACGTGACATTCTTCCTGTGTGTCTGTCTGTGTCCAAATTTCCCCTTTCGAGAAGGATACCAGTAATGTTGGAGTAGGGACCCACCGTACTCCAGTATGACCTCATCCTAACTTAACTAATTACATCTGCAATGACCCTATTTCCAAATAAGGTTTCTTTCTAAGGTACTGGGGGTTAGAACTTCCACATATGAATTTGAGGGGAAGGGAAGAAGACACAATATAACCCATAATAAATGTATCTGCCCTAACTACCCAACTCCGCCCTTGAAGTGCAAAAGCAGTCATAGAAAATGCATACACAAATGGACATGGCTGTGTTACAATAAAGCTTTACTTACAAAAATAGGTGCAAGCCCGCAGGCAGTAGTTTGTGAACCCCTGCCTTACAGCATCTGGTCCTCTGTGAATATGAAAGAAGGAGGAGATTTGGCACTTGGCATAGAAGAGGAGAAAAAACTTAGCAAATTTTTGAAATATTTTATATTTTGCGTTTCAGTCATTTTTATGTTTAGCTTTAATGCTTTATCTTTACATTCAAATATATTCTGAGTTTACACAATTTCAATTAAGCAAGCTGATGTAAATTTTTTAATGGTGACTCTAGTAATTATCACACACTGTGTCTTTGGGCTGTTACTGAGTTCTAGAATGATAGGAATAAACTTTTCCACTTAACATGATGATGCAAACTTTGAATTTTAGTATGAATGTGTCCAAAACATTAAGAATTATTTATGATTTTGGGATTTCTTTAGAAATATATCTATATTTACCCTCATGAATCCATGTATATATTCCTTTCGATATAATTAATATTTCTAGAGCACCTATAGGCACTACATTCAGTTGCATACAATGAGTCCTAGAAAAAACACAAGTGTTGTTTCCAGAGACTCACACTGTCCTAGAAGATACACATACAAAGGAAATAGATAACATCTAACACACATTCAAGCATCATCAAAGATTTATATAGACACCTGCCATGTAGGGGAAATTGTTTTGTTCTGCTTGAACATATATACATAAATATGACAATCTTACACCTTCACTTATGGAAAATTAAATGGAACCAAATTAGAGAGTTCTGTATAGAGGTGTATATGTCAGAGCACTTAAAAAAGCTTTCACAGAAACCTTGAAGGCTGACTATGCAATAAAGAAAAAGTATCAATCAGGCACATACTGTATGTTTTGCAATAGTAGCAGAGGTCATGCTCCCATTTATATTAAAACATAGATTGAGATTCTTAATGTCATTTTATATTAAAATGCTGGGCCTCTGGAACCCTAGAACTCTTCCTCCACATGATTATAAAGGTAGCCAGAGTCAGAGGCCAGCATCTGCTTTAAATTTTAAGGGAAAAGATGTTCAAGTAGTGAGCGATCTTATTGAGGATGAAATGAACCCATTCATGGATACTGGTATTGAATCTTGGGGGTTCATTCAACTTCAACAGAGGTGTCCCATGAAATCACTTGTTTGGAGTGCCCTAAGATTGGCCTTGAATTTAGAACCTAAATGAAAATACCCACTGGATTATACCAATTATAAAATAAGTAAAATTTGGGGTCAAATAGTAGACCATATGACTTTAATCAGGTTTGTTACCTTAAGGTTTTCGATTCAGACAGATTTCAGAGCAAGTACCAGCTATGCTGATATATATGAAATGCTGTATGACCTGAAATGTCAGATATATGTGGCTTTCATATTTTAACTATTTTTATGCCCAAAGAATACTTGTAAAATCATAATTAAAATGTAATTGCTCTCTTTGTAATTATAGAAACACTACAGCATTTCCTGACTAATACATCCATGACCTTCAATAATACAAGCCAACCTCTGCCTTTTTATTTCATAACCACATATACTTGATTTTGTATGGCCTGAAATAAGATTTGAGTGCAGGCAATAAAACTAGAATTCATTCCACAAATAAAACAATAAAGCGTCCCTAAATTGTTTTTAATTTGGAAACTCTTTTAATCTCTTAGATTCTCTGGTCTATAGTTTAGAAGCCATTCTGCTATCCTAAGAATCTTCTACACATTTGTTTAGAGATAGGGCAATTTCTCTCATTTCTTTCTACATTTACTTAAATAAAGGGAAGGGCCTTCCATCTTCCCATAGAACTAAAAAAGAAAATGGAACTAAATGGCTTTTTTCTCCTCAACATTTTGCAAACTTTAACTAGGAAATGAAGTACTACAGCATGTCAATGAAGAATAATGATAATATTAATAATGATGGTGATGATGATGATAATGATGAATTAGACAATATAATTCTCTTCTTATTCTAAGTGTAGAAACTGAAACAACATGATGAAGTGCCTTTCCCAAGATCAGTGGCTCCACAATTAGAAATTGGGTTTTTCCTCCCTTCACACCTCTTCTTCAAAGGAGAACAAATATCACTAATGTACATCCTCACCAGGAGAAAACCATATTGGCCCATTCAATGGCCAATTAGAATAAATTGTATATTAGGACACATATGATAGGTAATGCAAAAATCAAACGCTCTCTAAAGAAAAGGAACAAAAAACCTGAATAAATAAGCTTAACGGTCCATTGTTTGTAGAGAAAATGATGAAATTATCATCAAAATATTCTATGAATTGAGAATGAAGATAAATTTTTCTGTAGAAAGCTTTTGCCAAAAAGATCTACCTAGAAAAGTAGACCCTTCTAGTACAGGTATAGGTTTTCATACAAGAGGTATCAGTCACTTTCTGATAAGAGAGAAAAATATGCTTTGTGTGTACCTTAGTGAACTAGTCCATTATGATTCTTCAAACTAACCCATATTTAAGTGAATGTTTGTGTCTGTCCTAAGGATATAGACATTAAAACTGTGTCTACACAGGAGAGTGTTCTAATTATCCCAGAATCGGCCTGGTAAAATCTGAATCATTCAGGTGAAAACATTCTTTTTTTTTAAGAGCAATTTAGAGACACAGATTAACAGTAAACACTATAACACATCTTTTTGCCTGCAAAAAAACAAACCTAGTCTAAATATCAATCTGCAGATGCCAAACCTGTTTTAAACAATGTGTCAATCTGCTTCCCCCATCAAAACTCTGGGTGAGGTATTGTTTCCACATTCAGGGACATTAGCCCAGCAATGCAGAAAAAAAAATCTTCATTTGGACAGCACATCTTTCAGACATTCCCTTCTTTTATTGATTTGTTTTCTCCTGTCCCTTTTCTCCTTCTTTTGTTTCCTTATCATAGCTTCAGGTTATTACGTGCAAAGTATTGATGGGAATGGATGGTTTTGGTCGATGGAGAGCTAATGCATCCCTAATCCCACTATTGTTATAG
Organism: Lepilemur ruficaudatus; assembly: GCA_963574885.1. NCBI lineage: Eukaryota > Metazoa > Chordata > Mammalia > Primates > Lepilemuridae > Lepilemur > Lepilemur ruficaudatus. Next base: position 12,326 of record CAUYRT010082021.1, read on the forward strand.
AGTTATGCTTTCCTCTGGTGTCTGATGGGGGAAAAGGTGCAAAGCTGTTGATCCTAGTTTTATTTGTCACAAACCCATCCATCAATCAAGCACAAGCATGTCTGAATGCTGAATGGCATGGGGGTCTCAGCTGAAAAAATTCGATAACACTGTATTGTCAGGTCTCTCACTCTTTTTTTGATAAGAAATACATTTGACTGAAATAGATAAGCATGCAACTACTAAAGACTTGAAGAGAGAGAGTGACATATTGGCACCAAAGGTTATATATCTTTGGTATTAATGATACTTATGAGTAAATAAAATAGGAGGGGGCAGCTACAGCTAGAGACATACAACATCCCTAAGGCGTGGTTATATTTAGGTATCGTCACTCTACTATTATTTGGATTTTCAAATATTAATCTGACCATATTTCACAGTTGACTACCCTGCTTAAAATGCAAACCAATCTGCAGTTGGTGAAGGTGGTGTGGTGCAAGAAATCAAATATCACTTGTTTACACTGATCTGAATAATACAGACAGATCCCTTTTTATTACATACAGTAGGTAAATCCTATGGAATATTTTCATGTATGTATGAACTCGTAAGTTCTCAACTGTCTTATCTTGTGACTGAAAGCATTTGGGGGGGAAAAGCTTTAATTATTTTAAACTGGAAATATATATGCATGTCATTTTAATAGTGACTTAACTTATAATTACAGTCTCAAAAATGGTTTCTGTGTGTCCCTTTTATTCTAGTTACTAAATTAGGTACTTTAATACAATATGAAAGCCTGTCTTTTCAGTTATATAAAATTTTCTATTAATAGTTATTTCAAGATAATTGCTTTTGGAAATAGTTAAAACATTAAAAACAACAGTAGTATAATATAATTTGGGGGCAAAATTAGTCAACAAATCAGAACATTTTCAAAACCATTTTATTTTCTTGTCATAACATTTTAGAGAAGACAAGTATTTTTTAAATGACCTAAAAAAGCCCATCAAGAAAGGCAACAAAAAGACAGTCCTGAATTAAAGAGCATGAAGATGAACATTTTGTAGCCTTAAGTATCCCATGCTATGAAAGTGAGCCATTTTTTCTCTGTTCAGTGACTGGGGGCTAGAAAACTGCAAAAAATCAATGTGGGAGTGCTTAGATTTGTTGGGTAAATTACATGTGCTTGGCTGCTCCATTGTATCTGCCCTATATTCTATACAAGATACTTTAGTTGGAACTGTCACATAATGCATATACTTCACATTGATTTTTGTAGATTTAACAGAACTTGAATTGAACTCCATAAAAAAAAAACAGAAACTGTACCTCCTTAACGTCTCTAATACTTGAATTATTCTTGAAATTAACTAAATAGTAACTCCCAATTTTGAAATCATGGTAGGAGGCAAAAAAAAAAAAAAATCAAATTTGGTCCCTAATTCTTCTTAACTTCTGTTTTTTGCTTCCCTTATTTACATTTCATCTTAACTTCCTCACCTCTTTAAAAAACATGTTAATTCTCAGCCAGGCATGGTGGCTCAAGCCTGTAATCCTAGCACTCTGGGAGGCCGAGGTGGGTGGATCGCTCAAGGTCAGGAGTTCGAAACCAGCCTGAGCAAGAGCGAGACCCCATCTCTACTATAAATAGAAAGAAATTAATTGGCCAACTAAAAATATATGTAAAAAATTAGCCGGGCATGGTGCCTCATGCCTGTAGTCCCAGCTACTTGGGAGGCTGAGGCAGGAGGATCACTTGAGCCCAGGAGTTTGAGGTTGTTGTGAGATAGGCTGACGCCACGGCACTCTAGCTAGGGCAAAAAAAAAAATGTTAATTCTTAAAGACTTCCCAGGAGGGACTCTGAACCCTCAAATGAGAGCCAGCTGAACCTTTGAGGGTTGCTAGACTTCTCAACACTGACCTTTCTGTTGATTATTACTTTGGGTTTCTCACTTGCTTTAGTTTTGCCTCACTTTGCAGTGATTTTTAGCCTGCTGTGAATTCTGATTCTGTTTAAATAAAGCATCTGATGTCACCATACAGGTTTGAGCAAGAGTTCAAGGAGTACATGGTTAGCCCAAGGACAGCGTCTCCCAGCCTGACAGTACCTACGAGGCTGCAAACAATCCTAGTGGGGAGAGAAGCGATTCAGCCTGTACTCAGAAAAATACTATGAAGTTGTTTTAATCAATTCTGGATATCCAGGTAGTGGGCTCTGGGCAGAAGTATACCACAGTCTCTACATATCCTTAGAATAATAAGAATTTATTGAGTCTGGGGTGGCAGTTCCAGAGTGAGTCCCTAGAGAGAATGTGAACATTGCAATTTTACCCAGGATGATGAGAAACTACAGCAAAGAATACAAGGAACCACCTTGAGATTTGGCAATGTTAAGGACTCCTCTCAGCCAGAAATGCCTTGGGGAGAAGGCTGAAATGTGGGATAAAAGAGATTCATGTCCTGGTGGCATTTTGAAACTATTTTTGAAATATTCTAGAAAATATAGAATATTATAAAGAAAATGAAAGCATTCATAGTGTCATCACCCACAAGCCACATTTATTGCTCTTCTACAATATATGACACGTGATACAATGTAACACTGAGAGATTAATTAATTGATTTCATGGGAATATTTTCAATGTGGCAAATTCCACATTAATAATTGTATTCCACACCTCCTCTTATTAAAGAAAAGTCATTAAGACATGGTCTATTGTTTAGAAGTGACTTAGAAGCAAAATTTTTTCCATATAAATGAACTTTTCCATAAATGACTGTGAAATATGGTCAAATCCAAGATATTAAATAATATCTGTTTCTATAGGACAGAGAATTTTGAGATCTACTTCCCCAATGACAGAAGGATCTGGTAACTGCTTTCTCCCAACAACTGTGAGATAAAGTTCTAACCACTCTGCTAGCACTTCTTAGCACAACAACCGTGTGTTGTGTGTGTGTGTGTGTGTGTGTGTGTGTGTGTGTCTACGAAACCATTTGACTTTGGGAACATTTATTATAGTAAATAAATATTTTAAATCAAATCTTTTTTTAATGAGAAGAGAACAAAATTGAGAAAGTAGAAAGACGTGAGTAAAGACAGTTCTAGAACTCTACCAAAAAACACAAAAGATTTGTAAAAATGGAGACTACTATTTTTCTGATTAAGAAGACTCAATATGATAAATAGAGTGATTGTTTCCAAGTAAATGTACAGATATAACACAAACAAAATAAAAATCTTACTATCATTTTTAACCTTTATAGACTAATTCTCAAATTTATTTAGAAGAATAAATGTGTGATCATAGTCCCCAAAAAAATGTTAAAAAATAAAAATGAGAAAGGACTTTTTCTACCAGGTGGCAAAGTATATCATAAAGCTTCAGTAATTAAACAGTTTGTATTCTAGGGATTTGTATCCTCTGAGTCCCTAGTTCTAATGATGTTCACTCTTAAATTGTAGTGTCTTATACCATAAAGCACTCTCCAAACATCAAGGGGAAGAAAACAGCCAAAGCAATAGCAGCAATAACAAGAGACCTTTTTTCCTACCAGTATTCCTCACATTTTCCCCCTGGCAGAGGATCAAAGGGTAAGTGACAACTACCACAGGAGCATATAAAGAATTGAGAAACCTTGATAGCCTATCTATTGTCCCATCTTACAGAAATGGTAGATTTCCTTTCAAAAGGGTACTTAGAGAAATTTTTTATACTCCCCCCTATTCTTGTCCCCATTGCATTAATCAATGTTGTAGTGGCTGTGTCTTTAAATAAAAAGTTTAAAATATTCCCCCAAACAGTTAAAACTCTAACAGCTTTGTAACTCTTTTAAAATTCTAACATCTTTGAGTAAATGAGGGAAGACAACAAAAGGCTCATTCAGGAATTTTTGAAGCTGACTATAGAAAAGGAATTGTCTTATGTATCTATGTATGAAGAAGTAGAAATTATTACATGGCTTTTAGGACTGGCACTGACTGCTTCATGGATTTGCTAAATTCTACAAAAACAATGAGGTGTTAGTAAAACAGACAAATCGGTAGAATAGAATAGAGTCTTGAAACAGACTCTAGGAGTTTGGTATCAGTAAAAATGAGATTGTAAATAAGCAGAGTTGCTCTAATATACCATTGGTATGAACGTAACATTTGTAAGCCAATTTAGAAACCAATTTTGCAATGTCTGTTAAAATAAATAAAAGGCATACATAGCCCATTGACCCAACAATTCCACTTTTCCATATGTCCCCAAGAAACACTATCAAGTGTTCATAATAAGATAGGTACAAGGATACAAGAGTGATTGGAATAGTAAAAATTCAGAAACTCTAAGTGACCATCAACAGGGGACTATCTAAATAAACTATGCAAGAACCATACTATGACTCTAATACATAAATAGGGAAGGATGAGATAGAGCTCTCTGTAGTGGCAAAAAAAAGATCCCCAGGCTGGGCGTGATGGCTCAAGCCTGTAATCCTAGCACTCTGGGAGGCCGAGGCGGGTGGATCGATTGAGCTCAGGAGTTTGAGAGCAGCCTCAGCAAAAGCGAGACCCCGTCACTACCTAAAACAGAAAAAATTAGCCGGGCATGGTGGCACATGCCTGTAGTCCCAGCTGCTCAGAAGGCTGAGGCAGAAGGATCGCTTGAGCCCAGCCAGGAGTTTGAGGTTGCTGTGAGCTAGGCTGATGCCACGGCACTCTAACCGGGGCAACAGAATGAGACTCAAAAAAAAAGTGAGTGAGTCTCAAAAAAAAAAGAAAACAAACAAAAAAAAACCTTCAGAATATTACTACACAAGGTATATGCTGACGTAGATATACCTTATATATACATGTATAAAACCATACCAGTACCATGAAAAAAGATCACATAAATTTTCATTAATCTTTGTCTGCCTCAAACCATACATAAAAATATATTTTTATAAATTAACAACTTAAATGTGACATTTTTTAAACTAATGAAATCACTAAAAAGAAATATACAAGAATATTTATTTAACCTTAGCATGACACAAAAGCCAGAAGCCATAAAGGAAATTTCTGGAAGCTTTAATTTTACAACAAAATAAAAACAACAAATTTATGTACAGCAAATAACACCATAACAAAAATTAAGAGAAAAATTGTTAGAGGAAATTTAAGTGTCTATAGCATCCCTTACAGAGAAATCTATCGATATGTACATTTAAAATGCACATATCCTGTACTCTAGCAATTTTACTTTATAGGAGTTTATGCTGGCTGGGCATGGAGGCTCACGCCTGTAATCCTAGCATTCTGGGAGGCCAAGGTGGGCAGATTGTTTGAGCTCAGGAGTTCGAAACCAGCCTAAGCAAGAGTGAGACCCCATCTCTACTAAAAATAGAAAGAAATTAATTGGCCAACTAAAAATATATAGAGAAAAAATTAGCTGGGCATGGTGGCACATGCCTGTAGTCCCAGCTACTCAGGAGGCTGAGGCAGTAGGATTGCTTGAGCCCAGGAGTTTGAGGTTGCTGTGAGCTAAAAATTTATATATATTGCCAATTTTGTGTGTAAAAAGATGTTGAGTGTAGAATTTTGTGTTTATGATTACATACAAAAGAAAGAAGTCTGAATGTCCACCAGTAAGGACATGGCTAAATAGATTACAATGCTTTCATATACAGGAATGTTATATAGCCATCAAGATAGATAATATTAGTACAGTTGACCCTTTGCAAGCAAGGATCCCACACCCATGGGTCTTGTGTCTTGGGCAGTTCAACCAACAACAGATCAAAAATATTGGGAAAAAGTAAGTAATACAATACAACAATAAAAATACAAATAATTCAGTATAACAACTATTTACGTAGAATTTACATTGTACTAGGTATCATAAGTAATCTAGATTATTTGAAGTAACAAGAGGATATGCGTGGTTTATATGCAAATATACACCATTTTATATAAGTGACTTAGCATCCAACAGGTTTGGGGGGGTGGTTGGAGATCCTGCAACCAATCTCCCAAAGATACCACGAGACAACTGTACTAACCTAACTGTATTGAGTTACGCTAGCAAAACTTGGAGTTAAGTGCATTCTCTCATTCAATCCTTTCAATAGTGCTTTGAGGTTGGTATGATTGGAATTCTCATTTTAAAGATGATAGGGCTGAGACTTAGAGAAGTTAAGTGCCCCTGAAACATACAACTCTTTCACTCCAAAACTGGAACTCTGGGAAGATTTGTATGTACTGACATAGAAAGATGTTAGTGAAACACTGATATGAAAAAAATAAAGAATAGTGTGTAAGGTGTGATCACTTTTATATAAATGAATGTAAAAGTACAATGAGGAGAGAGAAACATGGTAATATGGTTGTCTCTAGACAGGTGAAGGAATTATAGATGTTTTCTACCTTCTTTTTACTTAACTATACTTTCTAATTTTTTTTCAGCAAGGAACATATATTGCACTTTTAAAAATAATTAAATAAATAATTCTGGGATAAAACTAACAATGTCGAAATGGCTGGCTGTGGTAGCTCATGCCTGAAATCCCAGCATTTTGCGAGGTTGAGGCAGGGGAGTTATTTGAGGCCAGGAGTTTGAGACCAGCCTGGGCAACACAGCAAGACCCTATCTCTTAAAACTTTTTAAATAGCTGGGCGTGGTGGCACACACTTGTAGTCCTAGCAACTCAACAGGCTGAGGAAAGAGGATTACTTGAGCTCAGAAGTTTGAGGCTGCAGTGAGCTATATGATCACACCACTGCACTGCAGCCTGGGTGACAGAGTGAGATCCTGTCTCTAATAATAATAATAATAATAATGTTGAAATGTAGCACAATGAATGTTATTATTGTAGCAAAGGTAGGCATTTAAAATTCAGTGTGTTGAGATTTCTTACAGTTTTGCCTATAGAACACATTTCTATTGGTAGAAGTTAGAATATTAAAAGGCAGCTGGCCTTTTTTTAATGATAAAAAATTAATATAACAATTGAGATACAAAACTTATTTTTTCCAATGTTCTAATTCCCCAGAAGTTCAAGTACTGTTTTAAAGTAGTTAGAATAATAATTTATGAGCAGGCTAATATAAATTGTGGGTTGTTTGACAAAAAAGTATGAGCAAAGCAAGTTACCTTAAACCTATTGTTTCCAGTTTTCAAAAATCATCCTCTGAGATCAGACACACTTTTTTCCCAGGCAACGTGCTGATCTGGGGGATGTCCAGCCCCGTGGGCTCAGTGGGCCGAGCCTGCCAGATGATACAATGGAATTTGCACTTGTCACTTCCAGGAGTGTTGTTCCTGAGGCAAACTTTTGATCAAGCATCAACATCCAACTAAACTGTGATCCTATCAAACACCCCTGCCTTTTCTTTTCTCTCTCTTATTTTCTTTCCTTCCCTTTTGTTAGTGAAATTGGGTTAAAATAGGTATCAAGAAAACTTGAAAGCACTATAGCAAGACAATGTAGTCCTATACTTTCAATTGGCAGAGGTGTTAGGACAACACTAAGTAGCATTCAATATGAGAAGGCTTCTGTGCACAATGCTATAGAGGTTCTGCCTTGGGGATAGTGGCAGTGGAGGTGAGGATGGAGTGAAGAGACACGGATGTGTGCTGGTTGCAGACATGTAAGCTTTAATGCCAGCAGTCACAGCCACTTTCTTTTCTCTTAACCACATTTTCCTGAGAATAACAGCCCAATAGTTGCAGCGTTGTGGACTTCAAAATGCCATACCCTAAGGAAAGTTCCTATCTAATTATGAAAAGCCAAAAGGTGGGGGAAAAAAGTGCTAGATGTTTTCTCTCTTCCTCTCATTTGCAATTTGACTAAAAAAAAATATGTGAGAGTATACTGAGACGTAAATAGCCACCTACACGTATGATTTGAAAACAACAGTCCTCCACCTCGAAAATATGTCCTCTCATGACTTGCTGACATGCTCCATATACCCACATTAAAGAGTCATTCGTCTGAGAGAAAGAATTATGTACATATTCAATATCGAAGAAATATTAATTAAGAACTCATGTGTCAAACACTGTTCTTGGTGCTCCTCCTCAAAAAAAGTGACTAATGAATAATAAATAATCTCTATCCTAAAGACACTTAAAATCCAGATAGGAATCAGACAAGAAACAAGACAGTTTAAATAAAGAGTAAGTGTTAGTGCAGGGCTAGCATGTCTGTCACTCAGGAGTAAGGGGAGGTGAGACATACCATCCAATGAACCCAGGTATGGTAGAACTCAGGACTGAAAGAAGTGGTAGAAGAAGCTAGAAGGTTAACACAGGCTGGAACAAAGGACTCTTTTCATTTTGAGGGTCAGAGAGCCATTGGAGGGTTTAAGCTGGTGGGGGAGGATGGGTGAGTGGGATGAGGAAGAGGGTAATATATGAATATATTACATTTATGCTTCATGTCATAATAGAAAAATGCATCAGGTCATTAACATATATAAAGAATTTGTTCCAGAAAACAATTGTCAGAGGGAGCATTCAGAAATTCATCTCAACGTTACATTCTCCTTCTAAAACTTTTTTTAGTGAAATTGGGTTAAAATGGGTATCAGGGCCGGGTGCGGTGGCTCACGCCTGTAATCCTAGCACTGTGGGAGGCCGAGGCGGGCTGATCACTCAAGGTCAGGAGTTCAAAACCAGCCTGAGCAAGAGTGAGACCCCGTCTCTACTAAAAATAGAAATTAATTGGCCAACTAAAAAAATACATATATATATATAAAAAATTAGCCGGGCATGGTGGTGCATGCCTGTAGTC